>JAEQBH010009676.1:0-56034 GCA_016808115.1 Tetrastigma voinierianum | reverse complement strand
TTCAAGATTGACAAAAGTTCATTAACAAGACAAGACATGCAAGATAACAATGAAATGATAATAAGAGCATATACATACCACAACTAGCACTACTCGTAGAGATAAGTATATATCACATAAACCCATTCACCGAAGAAAAAACAATGTGCCGAGGGAAAGTCAGAAACCCTCGAAAATTCAAATTTTTCTCGAGAAAGGGTAAAGAAAATTTCGTCGAAAAACCGGAATTTTTCTAGGATATCTGATGACGAAACTGAAAGTTCTCCAAGCAAATCGTCTCACAACACGAGTAGCGTCACTATGTCGACTTTCGTTGATTCCGAGATAGCCCACTCTCACGCTTATAAGGCATTGCGTCTGGATGACACATACATGTCAGGATGCCACATGGCACCCTAAGAGAGTGACACATGGCAAGATCCATGTGGTGCACTTGAATGTGTGGCTCACAATAAGCCACATGAAATGATGCAATAAAGGAAACAAAGAGCCAAGGAAATAAGGAGGAAAACATGGACCACATAAACGACACGAGGAGTGGGGAGGAAGCTTTCCTCCTCGACCAATCTCTACAATGCAACCAAGAGGGGGAGAAAAGAAAAGCAAAAGAGAAAAAAGGAAAAGAGCGAGGAACGAACAAAAACAAACAGGGGAAAGAGAAGGAGAAAGGAGAAAGAGAAATCGAGATTTCGCTTTCCGATGGTCGGTTCGACTGGGCCTCAAGACTAAAGTTGCACACGCAGTCGATCTATGTGGACACCAAAACTTGAGTTTCGACAACCCATAAGGTGTGGAATTTTCCTACTTGGCTTATTTTAAAACCTAAAGGCCTTATAATGGTGCGGGTTGTCTATGGGAGGTCAAGAGAGGCCATATTATTTATTCCAAAATCAACGTTTATGAGGATTATGAATGGCTCACACACCAAGACTGCTGTGAGTTTGCTTGAACTGAAACCAAAGTCGTTTGTGTTGCTCTATGGATGTGGGATGTTTTTGGAACCAAACTGGGTTCATGTTTTGTGAAGGGACCGAGGTACCGTTGGAAGGGTCCAAGATCGTGACCTTGTCGCGTTATTGCTTACATGAATAACATGTCAGGTAAAAGGTCATGTTAGTATATGCTATTTGGATGTTTAATATTAGATCGCATGGATGTAAATTCAATTATCCATGGTATATAAACGTTTCATGTAGCACCTATATATACATGTAACATGAAGGAAAATGCATCAAGATCATGTATTCATATGCACCTGGCCACATCGCGCCAAGCCCGTGTGGGTGCAGGCTGGTAACGCGAAACCCCAAAAAGTCCGCATTTCCTATGGAACATAAAACAAAGAATTTCTATTGAATATCCGGAATTTTTGATCCCGATGACGAACGGACTTCACCGCTGGAATCGCCTTACAAACTAGCCACCAAGTCAATTTCGTCGACCGAGACAATGAATGGCGCTTTTTCGAGGCAAATAGTGAGTGTGGACACTGGCACACTTTGAGTGGCTCAAGAGGTGTCACGTAACATGCAGCTATTCAAACATGAGCTCAAGTGTGGGCTATGAGTGGACACATGGCATGATGCCACTGAGGAAAATCCCAAAGTACAGGTTAAGTGGAGGAAATCCAAGCCAACCAATGGCTGGGGCTTGACAGGGCATGAGGACAAGTCCTCTTGACCCAAGCTCTCCCAACCGGATTTGGGAGAAGGAAAAAGGGAGGGAAAAAGAAAAGAGAAGATTTTTAGAGAGAGTCTACCTTCTCTCTAGATTTCCTGCCTTTAATTGCTGCCGCCGTGAGAAAGATATAGTTGGTCTACGCTACAAGAGCTACTGGACACCCCAGTGGAGTTTCGACAACTCGAGGTAGGATCTTCTCTCCTACTCTGTTTTATTCTTTGGCTATGGGTCATTTTGGGTGGATGAGGAATTGTTAAGGCTTCGATGGTCGCGGTTTCTGCTCCAAAAGATTCGGGACCAAGTGAAGAAACTCAGAGTGGGTTTTCAAAGCAGTCCAATTTGACCGCTTCAGGTGGTCAGGTGATGTTGCGTTATTGCCATGAGGAATAACATGCTGATTGTGATTTTGTGGGCGCTCCAAGATGAATTGCCGAATTGTATATTACCCCATGGAGCTAATTTTATGTTATTGTTAAGCGACAAATAACATGTGGTTAGTAAGTGAATTTTGTTAATATATGCATGATTGATATATTAGCATGTGTTGTATGTTTTACTTGAATGTTCGGGGTGCCATTACATGAGCACTTAGGTGGGGAGTAACCCAAGTAGAAAAATTTCACTATCGAGCATCAAGCCACCCCGCTGAAAACTATTTCAGGTACCGAAGACACGCTTGGGTACGGGACGCATCCGGGGCCTTAGAGGCGGCGAAATGGCCTAAGATGGTCTTATCTGTGTATTTTGTGTACCTCGGGCAAGAGACCCGGGGCTGATGAATTGTAATCAAAACAATTTGAATTAAATTCTTTTTGGTATAAAATATATATTTTGATGAGTATGGATAATGGGCCCTACGTGGCCATTTTACTCTCATACGGATCTCATGATTTGGATTTACGATTTCCGCAGTCGACCGTGGGTCAACTGACCCCTGATTTGGGGCGTCACAGTTTGGTATCGCAGCATGTGCATACGAATACCCAGGCTCGATGGAAACGGTTAGATCATGCATCCATCAGGCATTCCGATGAATTAATTCAGATGTGTGTTTGAATTGTGTGAAATTGTATGCTTGGTAAATAGCAGATATGGAAAATGTCGAACACAAGTGTCGAAAATAAACCCCTAAGGTTCGAGGGAATTATGGGCGTAATCCGGCCCGTAAATGAAAATAATAATAATAATAATAATTTTCTGACAATCGCTCCGCTTAACAGAATGTGAGTGTGTTTTGTGAATTTCGAAGATTATTCCAAGCAGACAAGAAAAGCTAAATTAAACTCTTAAAATTTCAGTTGTAAAATTGCAATCGCTTAGGCTATCGTGACCTGTAGGTGGCAGTGAAGACCGGAGGATTTTTGAAAAAAAAAAAAATATATATATATATATATATATATATATATATATATATATATATATATATATATATATACAAGGCGTAGTTTGAACGGCTATCAACTTCTAGCACGTCGCGACCTGCATTTCGGGGTCGTGACTTAACATACACCCGGGTAAGAAGGCAGAAGCCGTGCACGCAGCTAGCACGACAGCGCCAAGACGCCACGACTAAGTAGCCGCACAAGAACCTTGGCTAAAGTTGGGATCAATAGTCCTTCGTCAGGACATGAATTTCAAGTCATGACACGGGTCGGATACATGAAGTCACTAGCTGGCGGTCATAATTTAGTTTAGTCTCGAGGGAGGTTGGCGACAAGGATTTGAGCCGCAGTGCTGCACCCCGAAATGACCGGATTTGAGGTCGCGACGGGGCGAGTTCGGGGTGATGCCTCGCTGTAACCTCGACTTCATACGCGACCAGCCGGGCTCGTAAGATCTCGGGCCGGGTTACACCAGAAAAAATGGGTCGCAGGTGTTAAACGATTCGAGGTCGCCACATCGACGGCGTCACACCGGCTCGTTAGGCTCGAGGTCGCGATCAAGTTGGCGCCGCGACTACCGGTCATGACCCGCTGCGTCGCAGAGGGACATCGGGCCATCGAGGTCATACCCGGTTTGTTCAGATCAGCGGAAACAAAGTCGCGACCGGTTGGCGCCACTACCCGATCAACCGGTTGAGGTCGCGACCTGAATTTGAAGTCGCGACCTGGCCTAGGCTGTTGGCTGGACTGTGTCACGACCTGGGCTTTGGGTCACGATAGGGCAGGCGCAGCAGGAGCAGCTGCGCGCAGCAACGCGCACGTATTATGGCACCGCCGCAGCCGCGCGCGGCGACCGGGTTTCAGCGACCGCGCATCACAACCTAGTTTTCGCGACGCTGCAATCGCTTAAGATCACCGCTTGATCACTGCTCATGAACACCGGTTTCACTGTGGATTCCCAAAAAAAAAAAAAAAAAAACAATAGCACAATGTTCAGAATCTGAGATGAATTTATGATTTAAATTGAGTCAAAGAGCACAACAATAACTATTTTACAAAGAACCATCAGGACAAAAACACTGACAAGTGTGATATAATTTGAAATCAACTATTTAAAAACATGATATGAAATCAAAGCCACTAAGGTTTAGCGTGAACGCGCCCGCATTACAATGAAGACATGTCAAAATAAAATTTGACATTATTAATTACAAAGGTTAGCAAATCTTATAAACATGTAAAACCGTGGAATCAAAACCACTGTAAGTAATAACATAAGCTGTTTACCTCACGATATTTAACCTTCATGATAACTGGTCTGCGGAAAATACCGCAAAACCAAGTGTTCAAATCATGGATGCAAATAGAAACCGGAGATAGCATTAGCTTTTCCTCGAGGTCGACTCGGTTAGAAAAGCATCAGGTCAGAGTTCAGTTCCGTGTTCAAGACTCCGTACGATAAAACAACTGGTATAAAAGATATTTTTTTAGAAAAAGGAAACGGAGCTAGCATTTGAACTTTACAGATTGGAGCATACTTTGGAATGGGAGCCAAACTTGACCAGACTGGGGACACACTTGAGCAGGACCAGGTCTTAAGCACATTTGGACTACATAAAACGTATAGTCTGAACTATGGTATTAGTATATCATTAATTCAAAACATTGCCATATAGTCATAACACATATTATACAAACCCAAAAATCGGAAGCAAGAATTCAGAGAGGTCAATTTATGGAGCACAACACTCCATATAGGAGGTTTCAAATTTAATTGCTGTCCAAATCGCATCATACCAGGTTATGAGTTGCTTCCTTTAATCGTGCAACAACAATGGGCTCGATTAAATGTTTCGAATTCAAGATGTTGAAAGAATGTCAGAACACGTGATAAAGTATGAAGGCATTGTTTCAGACTCTCAAGTCCCTTCACCTGCTCCTGGCCAGTCCACTGCATGTTCTTCATTAAAAGTGAGTAATTTATCGGGGCTAATGAAGTCTTTGGGTCGCCCATACCAACAAACTCCCAATTTTGAAGTACAAAGGACAAGTTGAGTTTTATCCCGCCACACATAATCAAGTAATTAGACCTAACAATCTTCTTCGTGAAAATATAAATACCGTGCAAGTGCCAAAAGATTGAGGCTGACCACCTTCGCAAGTGCCCCTCGTATGAACATCGATGTGAATGTGATCGAAAATGCTTCCGAATGAGATAAGGGATCTGGTGCTGTGGTCTACTGCATCCTATGAAGAAAACATTAGAGCTTGGGGACCAAATTCTTCCACAACTACGAGGAGCACACACCCCATAGAGTAATCTAGGCAACAACCATACATAGTCATGTACTACTTCCGTAAGCATATAGTTGATCCGCATCTTCTTGAAATCTCGACCCTCTTCTGGAATTATTCCCATTCCTCATGTATAATTTCGTGCCTTTCATATTCCCAATCACTATCATCATTCAACTATTCCTCATTAATCTTAAATGGTTTCGCATAAATTAATTAATTATGTCGTTAACTCAAGACTAAGAAGAGTCTTTCCAAAATACTATACAAACAATCCCATGATCTTAAAGGGCCTACTAGTATATAACTAGGCAGATATGCCTAGACCAAATTTCACCCCGTCCCTTTCCTCACTTCTTTAACCAATTCAAACAAATTTAAAGTGAATTCTCCCACCAAAATTTCTGTCTCTACTAACAATGCTTAAGCTGAAACTAAGCACATCAAGATTATGCCTTCATTTAGAGTTACTTTTCCAGATAATATAAATATTTTCGCAATAAGAGGAAGATAGGTACTTTTGAAATACTATATACTTCCGCATGTACTCAATGTCCCGAGGATTCAAAATCTCTGCCTCTCCTTTTCCCGTACTTCCAGCTACCAAACATAAACATAAAGCAAATTTCCCGAGAAATTTGTTAATATATTGCCGCCGTAGAAAGATAAGTCCTCTCCAAAATGCTAAACAAACAAATTCTATCCTCAACGATGCAAATATAAGCACATAAATCTGCAAAAATGACTGGTAAACTTCATATATGGATTTTCAGGTAACCAATTAGGAGTACTTCTATTGCTATAACACTACATCCCATAAAGCCGAGTCCACCTACCATCAATATTCCAAGCTTTCTCCTTTCCCACTTCCTGAACCAAACACTAATTATAAATCGAGAGACAAAGAAAAGATTTTCGCCTAAATAAAATCAATCATTCCGATGATAAAACAAAATACGGAGAAGTGAGGACCATCGCCTAGTTTTGCCTCCACGACCGCAGCTTCAATCTAATGTAATCATGGAAAATGGTTTCGATAAGGTGGCCCTCGTATCGAGAGTGCTCAACTGGCTGCATAGCGTCAGTCGAGATTCGGATCGACACATAAGCATGCTAATGCTATCTTCATCGCAACCACCACGCTCACCACCCACTTCATCCACGGAGTAGGGTGCTTATCCATAACGGCCATTTAACAACCAATACCAGAATCGGGTAATGAGGATGAGGATGAGAGGATGTGCCGATGTGATAATGTGAGAGTCGTAAACTATGTCGCTAATAGATCTCGATTCCGCAATGAAATATGCTTCTCTCGACCATACTAATCGGCCAACCGCTCATGGACACGAAAAGCCGACCCCTCGATTCTTCATCCGCAATGACTCACACTCTCAACATTCGCTTCACCTTATGCTTCAATACATACACCAAAGGCACCACCGTAAGCAATAGTAATCCTCGGGAGATATTTTCTGCGGATAACCATGAAGACATGGAGATCATCAAGTGCCATTATCTCGATGGCGCGCAACGCTTGCCTCAAACCACACCAAAGTTTCACCGACTTCGTGGGTCTTTTCAGCCACTTCTCCTAATGGTTTTTGGCCATTTTCAGAGTTGGAAATACAGGAGAACAGTGAAGATCTCAGCAGACAGCATGACAAATTTTCAGATTAGTCCTGTAAAGTACTAACACCAAACAATGAGTCACCATAAACATGGCAAATTCCAAGGACGTGCCCAACCTTTAACACCAAAATCGTGATACCATTTACTCACTGTCCGATGGAACCAATAACCGCGAAGATGGATTTAATTATAAGACAGGAACATTAAATGAGATAATAAAATTAACACGCCTAAAGTCACCTTGTTGTAAATGTCCAAACATCTATAATGATTAGATTATAGTAACCGATATTTTGGCATATGAGAAATACACACCATAGTTTGCTTCCTTTTTTTTTTCAGAAAGCAAGTTTTATATTTTATTAGATCGGGTGTTATGTAACATGTTTGGAAACTATAGTCGAACAATAACATAATGTCAGAATGAGCACCAAAAGATCAATATTAGAAGTATAGTCAATTAAATCTTAATAGACTAATTCTTGCTATATTAGTATTATTTGCCAAAACGTCCCTATGTTGAAGACAAAACGCAATTAATCTCATAGAAGGTGAAGAACAAATTCCACAGATGAAGATCTAAAACAAAGATTTCACTTCTGCAGAATCATATCCAAAGAATGTCTGGTGGTAGAAAGATTTAAGTTTAAGAATGAGGTAGTGGATGTTTCAGTATTAATTTCTTAATAAGAGACTCGAGATAGAACATTAGAGCAAATCGCAAATTTAACTAAACAGATCGGTTAACTGGTGATACGTGGACCATTTCAGGCCTTCAAAAAGGAAGTACAAGAGAAGGATGAGAAATCAAAACAGCTCGATATAGTGATACTGTTCGCTGTTCCAAATCCAATTTTCCATGGAATAAGGTACTCATTGAAACTTTAAAGATAACATTGACAAAAAATTTAGAACCAGAAAATAAAAAGATTAAAAGACCCAAATCTAAGTCCCTTACAACCAATCAGGGAAACGAATGCATTTAGATTAGCTTCAAAATCAGTTCGGACAATGAGAGGAAATTAGAGGAAACTATTGGATTAGTCTCTAAAACAGAATAAAACATACATCTAGAAACAAAAAAGCAACTCACCTCAATTTTATCCATGGAGCGAAGAATGTCTTGTTCATCATACAACATATCTTAAACCCGAAACTTTGCTCTGTCAACCGCATACAAAAGCAACTTGTGATAGCCTTGCTGTATGTCATAAAACTGCCCTTTGAATGTGCTCAACGAACAAATTAAAATATTTAGCTTAATTTATAGGCAAAGTAATCGCATAAATTTTAATTAAATAAATGGCCGACCTTCTCCAAGAAATATGGAAGGGATGAAGATCCAGTGAAAGTCGCACAGAAATGCAACACACATTACAAGCAGAAGTGAAAGCACATCTAAAAGAAAAGAGGCAATTTTATATGAGAAAGTAGAGAGATAACCAAAAAGGAAAATCAAGATGAAAGTTCCAAAATATTTCAAGATTGACAAAAGTTCACACAAGATAAGATATGGAAGATACCGAATAAATGATCATAAGAAATATTATCAGGTTACTAAATGGTACCCGACCAAAACAGAGTGATCAAGATGATCAAGCCTCGTGGCGTAGAGACATAGTCGAGGCTGCATCACAACCAATTCTCGGCGGGGTCAAATACAACCGAGACAAAGAAAGAGATTTTCGCCTTAATAAAATCAATCATTCGATGATAAAACAAAAATACACTGAGAAGTGAGGACCGTCACTTGCTTCCTCGCTCCATGACCAATAAGGAAAAAGAACCAGATATTGATAAGAGAAGATACAGATGAAGTTCTGCCGCTGTTTCTAGTCAAATCTTTATATGCTTTAGCAATAGTTGTTTTTGGTCATTTTTCTCAATAGACCATTCAAGAACAATTCATTCCATTGTTAAAAAAAAAAAAAATTGCAGAAAAATGACCATACCTAGGATTATAATATCAAAAACAATAATGATATTGTCTAAACTTCATTTCTCAATTCAATAGACATTAAGTTATAAAAACAAATAACATTACAATATTCAACAAGGAAAAGAACATACCGTGTCACCAAAAGGACATCAATGGTTGAAGGATCAATCTCTTCAAAGAATGGGCAAAGTAGCCCATGCCCGAAAGTATGCCTGATGAAATCACTACCAAACTATCACCATAGAACATGACCAAATAGAAACAAACAAATTAAACTATGTTGGAAAATGAAGGAAAAACTAGCAATCAAAATAAAAGCACAAATGCATTATGCGGTGTACCAAAGATGGTTTTCCCTTTATAGGACATGTAGACACAGGAACGACCCACTTCATTTCCAGAAACTACAAGTTTCCGATCTCTCCAAAACGCAGCGCATCGAAGATGATCAAGCCTCGTATAGAGACATACAGTAGTCGTGATCACAAACTAATTTGCATGGGTCAATTATAAAGTGAGAGACAGAGAAAAGAGATTTTCGCTTTAATAAAATCAATGATTCCGATGATAAAAAAATACACATGGAGTATAGTTATGACCATCAGCTAGTTTTGCCTCCATGACCAAGCAATTCACCCAATGTAATCATGGAAAACGGTTTCGATAGCGTGGGCCCCTCGCATTGAGAGTGCTCTCACAACCAAGGTATAGCTGGGCCGAGACTGGGATCGACACATACATGCTAATGCTATCTCTCACCGCAACCACTACTTTCACCACCCACTTCATCCAAAGGAGGCGAGGCGTCATTCATAACATCATTCAACAAATTAAATTCACGCTATCATTGGTAATGAGGATTTATGATGAGGATGATGTCGACGACAATGTGATGATGAGTTCACGCAGGATGCCTTCCATAATTACCTCCATTGTTTACAACCCCAAAGCTATAAACATCCGCTTTATTATCCACCTTCATCGTATGTTCGCAAATTAAGAAGATTACATCATGCTTCCGCTCTCGCTTAAGAAATTATAACAAGATAACTAACGCACTAATTAAGAAAATGGTACCTGAGCAGTATAACCAAAAGTTCCCGCAAATGAAGTCCAATTAGATATCCCATGATAAGCCTAGCTGTACAAGTCAGAGACATGGGCCTATATTCCTAATCTACCGTAACATCGTTGCCGGGTTATGTCTCATGAATTAATGAGGTGAGCAATCACAGTATATAAGATGCTTTAGGGGCCACCCTTTCACAATGTTTAGCCTCACAATCCAATCAAGTTTTTCTCGCTGCTCTTCTTCATCGTTGCTTAGAATGTTTTCAAGCTCCCCTTTTCCAGCAAACTCATAAATCAAAATGAGTTCTTAGCAAATGAACTCGGCCATAAAGCTTGACAATATTGCGATGCCTTATCCGTGTTAGAGCATGAATCTCGCTAAAGCCTTTCAAATCAGCCATACATATCTCCACCATCTCGATCTGATGAGTAGTGAAGCTTTTTCACAGCAACAACCCGGCCATTCGCAACTCAAATTTTGTAAACAAGCAAGGCCATATCCTCCAAAGGTTAATACAAAGTTTGGAACTGAATTCAGGGCTCTCGTATGATGTGCTCAAACAACAATTTCCCATCATGTCCCAATATTGTGAATAGATCTTGACATCTATGGCTTCAAGTGATTTATTGTTCCTCTAATTTTGACAAGAAAATAAATTCCACAATGTGCCAGACAAGAACAATAGAGTGCTCACAATGAGGAGTAGTATGATCAAGACAGAAAAATTCGTGGCCTTCTTCCTACTAGCACTGCATGGCTTGAGATGAGTGACATTATTACCACAGAGACCTTTATTATTTCTAAATGCCTCAATTGGAGCAAAGGCTTACAGTTTGAGAACCCTTCCAACTGTCAGAGGATACACGTACAGATGTCACACCAGATCATCAAAA
Source organism: Tetrastigma voinierianum (assembly GCA_016808115.1). NCBI lineage: Eukaryota > Viridiplantae > Streptophyta > Magnoliopsida > Vitales > Vitaceae > Tetrastigma > Tetrastigma voinierianum. The sequence continues at coordinate 45,141 of JAEQBH010009676.1, read as the reverse complement.
GTGTGTGGGATGGTGCTGTAGCCGGGTTATGGAGAGATTCAACGCCTGTGTACCGTGAACTCTCTGAAGCGAGCTATGGAATCCTCCTGTCAAGTGAGCATATTTTGACTAAGATCAAGACTCCAAAGATGAAGCAACTTCCAATTTCGTCGAATGCCATCCACAAATCGATTCCCACTCAAGTTCAAGGATCTATAATTTCCACAAGTTCCCTATTTGTCTGGGGAATTCGACCGCTCGTTGTTCGATGCCAGGTCAAGGGTTTGAAGATCGGCTAATTTTCCCAATTTCAAAGGAATGCTTCCTGAAAGATCGTTGTTAGTCAGCAACAAATTGAACAATAAGGGCAACATACCCAATTCTTTTCGTGGATCTTCCATTAAACGGCTCGAGGAAAGCACTAAGCTGCCAGGAATTGAGTGGCTCTCCAAGTCGAGGTGGCGGGCACCAGAAATATTGTTGTTGGAGATGTTCAAGTGTAGTTAGTTTGCAGATCAATTCTACTTAAAGCTCGCTATAAAATTTGTTACTCATAGATTTGACATAATTGTGCTTCAAAAGCACCAAAACTTTCGCTATGTTCCTGGTGAGTTGGTTTCTAAGCCGAACTCTGAATAAGCTTAGTAATTTTTCGTTTTGCATAGACCCAGAAATGGTTCCCAAAGGCTGCAGAAATTTACAAGTGCTCTACCAAGGCAAACTTCATTCGTAGTCACAATGAAGTTATTTTCATACAATTGCAACATTCCAAATGAGTGATATTATTCATTTCCGTGAGGAAGCGGCACCACTGAGTTTGTTACACTGGCGTCAAAGAGGTTGTTTTGACAAGTTTCCATGGAAGCTGGTATTGAACCATTGAGATTGTTAAATGACAAATCAAGATCATTAAGAGATCTTAACAATCCTATTTCTTGAGGAATGGAACCAGATAGTTTGTTCGTATGAAGATACAATGTGGTTAAATTCCTCAAGTTACCTATGGAAGGAGGGATTGGACCAATGAGATTGTTATTAGACAATTCAAGATCCGCTAAGATCTTAACATCCAATTTCGAGGAATGGAACTTATAGTTTGTTCGTATGAAGATACAATGTGGTTAAATTCCTCAAGTTACCTATGGAATGAGGGATTGAACCAATGAGATCGTTATTTGACAATTCAAGATCATTAAGAGATCTTAACAATCCAATTTCTTGAGGAATTGAACCAGAAAGTTTGTTTACAACAAGGAACAATGTGGTTAAATTCCTCAAGTTACCTATGGAAAGAGGGATTAGACCACGAGACCATAAATGCCAATCTAAGATCGTTAAGAGATCTTAACAACGAATTTCGAGGAATGGAACCAGAAAGTTTGTTTACACCTGGGCAAACAATGTGGTTAAATTCCTGCTAATGGCGGAAAGAGGGATTAGACCGAGACCGCAATGGCATTCAGATCGTTAAGAGATCTTAACAATCCAATTTCTTGAGGAATGGAACCAGAAAGTTTGTTTACACCAAGGAACAATGTGGTTAAATTCCTTAAGTTACCTATGGAAAGAGGGATTAGACCGCTGAGATTGTTAAATGACAATTTAAGATCGTTAAGAGATCTTAACAATCCAATTTCGAGGAATGGAACCGTAAAGCTCATTCTCATTAAGATGTAAAATAGTTAAGTTTTCCAAATTTCCTATAAAGGGAAGTGAATCACCCTCAAACAGTTAGAAGCCAAAGATAAAAGCTAAGTGATGTTAAAAACCCAAGTTGTTCAGGTATTACACCAGTGAAATGATTAGAACCAAGATCAAGAATTGTGATTAGTTTGGAACATACTACTATTGGTTGGAATGGTTCCATGAGGGAGTCGTTAGACAAATTAAGAGTAAGAGGTTGGGAGAGATGAAAATTTGAGATTTTCGGGAGGCAATTTTCAAACCACAACTCGAAGGTTTAAATTGGAGACATCTTCCTCATTCATGTTGCCAATTCGAACCAATGATGGCATGAATTGTGTCCAAAACCAAGATGAGAGTAAAACTCGGTTTGATTATCAAGGTTTACTTCCATGTTAGAAGAGCGAGTGCTTTTCGACCTTGTTCAACTTTGAAATAGTAATGGTAGTGCAGAGGTTGAGAAAATGACATGGAAGGAGTAATATTGAAGATGTGAAGGAAAAGGAAGAAATATGAAAAAGCAAGGAGTGGTGATGAGTCGAGAGTAAGGAGTAGGATGAAGACATTGATGGGCCATTATCGAGCCGGTAGAGCGAAGCCACATGAAGGGTGTACATGAGGAGTAAAATAGAAACACTTATTTATAAACTTAAGTGTGATATTATCTCGCATTCTATTGTTTGGTGTTTACATCTAACTCCCCTCATTCCAATTACAATTAATGGAATTGAAAATATGTAATGTGTCAACTCATACTTTTTTTATTTTCTTTATCAAAATAAAGGGATGAGTCGAAATGACATGGAAGGATGATATTGAAGACAAAGGAAAAGAAGAAATATGAAAAGCAAGGAGTGGTGATGAGCCGAGAGGAGTAAGGAGTAGATGAAGGATATTGATGGGCCATTATTGAGCTAGTAGAGATGAAGCATATAGGTGTATACAGGAGAAATGAAACATCATATTTATAAACTTAAGTGAAGATACATTCGCATTCCCATTGTTTGGTGTTTACATCTAACTCCCCATTCCACTACAATTAATGGAATTGAAAATATGTAATGTCAACTTCATACTTTTATTTTCTTATAAAAATAAAGGATGAGTCGAAATGACATGGAAGGATGATATTGGAAGACAAAGGAAAAGAAGAAATATGAAAAAGTAAGGAGGCATGGTTCTATATAAGGAGTAGGGATGAAGATATTTGATAATATATTATTTAGCCGTAGAGACAGAAGCTATTGTTGTGGTAAGACAGAGAAAAATACAACACTTATTTATAAACTTAAGTGTATTATCTGCACTCCCATTGTTCGTGTTTACATCTAACTCCTCTATTCCACTACTACAATTAATGGAATCTGGAAAATATGTAATGTCAACTCATACTTTTTTTATTTTCTTTTATCAAAAATAGTCCTATTTTTTTATAAAATTAAACACCCGCAATTACATAGAAAATAATTTAAAATATTACTTATATTTTTAATTAAAAATGTATCATTGAAATTACATAGTAAATAATTAAAAAATCTTTTCACTTTCACTCCATGCTCTTCAAATAGAACATGTTTAAAATTAAGGATTCCAATTCTTTTAAGTGAGGGCTCAATGTTGGAGAAGAAGTCCATTTAACAAACACTACTTGTACATATGTTGTATATATATATATAGGTGTTATATATATATATATATATATATATATATATATATATATATATATATATATATATACTGATCTCAAAGAAATTTGGAAGAAAAGATAAAGTCATGTCATTCTTGGGCATCCGACATATGTTTAGTGCATGGGCCAAATCTGTCTAATTGCTATCAACATTAAATTTAAATTTATTATCAACTCAACAACCTCTAAGAAAACCAACCAAAATAACTACCTATGTTTCGACTCCTTTTAGTGTTATCGCCTAGCAAAGAAGTCAACGATCCGATCTTATGTTTGTCGAAAAATATAAAAAGAAAGAAAATGTTGTGTTAGGAAAATATATTGCATGATCTTAGGTAAAATTGTGCTACTTGTTTCACTCGCTTAATTCAGGGCTATAAGAAGGTAAAACAAGGGATCGTAATTGTTGTCTTACAAGTTAGTGCATCAAATTGTGTGACAAAACTTTTCATATTCAATCAAATTCGATTTTGAAGTAAATATTCTAGAATCATTAAGCAAATATTCTATGGGACAAATATGGAAAAGACTAAAAGATATTATTGAGTAAATCAAATCAAGATTGATTCACGTTGTAAGTTTTCATGGAAAATATTCTATTATGATATTTATGGAATAAAATCTAGATAATAAAGGATAATTGTAATAGTTAAGGAACCTACAATAAACACATGTCGAGATCATCTTGCAAATCAAGAGGAATATTAAAAAGATTACGGCACCAAAATTATTTTCACCACAAGCTTCACTAATAAAAATTCCAGGTCATGCATTGATAATCATAATTCGGGAGATAATCGTGTTCAACACAAACAAATCGCAAAATCAAAGAGGAAAATTCTGCTTCCTTTCCGCCATGCTCGTTTTGATGTCTTGTCTGCCTAGAATCAATGCCATTACTTGAAGAAATATATTTAAATTTCATCTTGATTCCCAAAATTTTGAGGAAATTTGCAGAGGAAAAACACAGAAAAGTAAAATAAAATAAAATTTAAGAAAAAAAGGAATAAATTAAATCTCATATATTATTTTATTTCTTTTATTTCAAATCAATTTTATTTATTTAACTTATCAATATAATAGAAACATATTATCTTCAAATATCTTCAAAAAATTTACTCAAATAAATATCGCCACAAAAGTGGGAGTTAACCAAAAATGTTAAAGTAATTACTCATGTTTGACTTGCTGAAATTAGCCTGCTCAATTTGATAAGTATTGTCATCTTCTTAATAGAAAAACAAAATAAATTGTCCCACTTGACCGATTTTAAGTCTTTTTCTCAATTTTTTTTTTCAAAAAGGTGTTTTCTAAATTCCAACTATATTGCATCTGTCATATATTTACATGCATTTATGACTTTTATGAATGCATGGTTTTTTATCTGTGATCACTCAACTTCCAAAGAATATGTGAAAAAATAACCAAATAAATACTTCGCGGTTTAATCTATTTAAAGTCTTTGCTCAACTTGGATAGGTATTATCAATTTTCTACGCAAAAAAAAAAATTCTTCCAATTAATCTATTTTCATATTTAACTAATTCCAAAACATCTTTAAAAACTTTAATTTATGACTTCAATTACATACACTTCAATTATGATACATATCATGTTCATTAGGGTAAAAAATTCATCATGTATTATCATAAAATCTTAATTCATCATGTATTATCATAAAATCTTGACCAAGTATTCATATTATATTAGTCACCCATGTCAATATCCTATTTGATGTAGGTAAGAGCTATTTAAGACCCGAGAAATTCCAATTTTGGAAAAAGGACAAAATCGTACTGACATAAAAACAAATTTTTATTAAAATCCAAAATTTATCTTCGATTCCTGATGACTAAACGATTGCACCGTTGGAATCGCCTCGCCAACGAAGTAGTCGTGAAATTTCCTGCACTCGGCACGTCAGCCGACACGCTTTACGGCATATCATGGTTCGTGTCGAACAATTCCGATGCGACGAAAGTCACATATAACACGATCATGTGCCAAAAGTGGTACGCAGAGAGAAACGATTTAAAATTGACGATCGAGATAGCTGGCCGAATATCAACTGGGAAATATGATGAGTACTGTTATTTTGAAAGATTTAAATGATAATATGCCAAAATAGCCAATAGTGGCTTCTTCCTTTAAAACCAAAAGCCAAAACGTGAGATGCGTTTCTGAATTTATAGTGCGGGGTTTTCGTTTGAGATTTTTAGAGAAAGAGAGTACTTCTCTAGATTTTCTAAGAACCGACCGTCATTGGCCTTCTGACAAGAAAGAGAACTCGTTTACGCGTGAGAGGGCTTGTGGGTACTGTGATTAGTGGAGTTTCAAACCTATAAGAGGTATTCCCTACTTGGGCTTTATTCCTTTAAATACTTTGCAAATGTTTGAGCTGAATGAGGCCATGGAGGGGCCGCTTAATCGCCTTAAAACTCGGGAGACCACTATTGTTTGGATTTATGGAATCCCACTTACAAATCGTGACTGCCACTGACCGCTTCGGGGTGTCTAAGGGTGTGATTCATGTCATGGATTGTAATGCGGGTTTGTATAAGGCCGAAATGGTTGTGGAAATGCGGGTTCACAAAGGGAACTAATGAATTGATATTGAAAGATGGAACCAACCTTGTGGTTTTACCGCTCCTAGAATAGTGACACGAAAATATGGCTTTTGTGGTGAAATGTGTTCGATCGAAAGTGATTCAAGTTGAATTGCTCGTGTTTCATCATTAGCCCAAGTGAGCTAATTTTATGTATGAATTGATTAATTACATGACATGATCAGGTGATTGATATTATGTGGATATGTGCATGTTTACATATTTGCATGTGATTAGATCAGATTGATTGGCATACATTTATTCCATATGCACTGGGAATTTAGACTATAGAGTGAGTGCATGAGATGAGTCTAGAGAAAATGGTTCCTGAGGGTAGTCTAAAAATAATACACTATCGAAGGGTAGTCCAAATTAAAAATATCAATCGTCTGAGCGGCCCAATTGATATCTACCTGAGGGTAGTCCATTAAATAATATATCAACTGCCTGAGCGGCCCAATTGATATATACACACGGAGGGTCGTTTCACAAACTAACAAAAACAATAATTCTCATATGAGGCTTTCAGCGAGTGTGAGAGAGAGAGCTCAAGTGATGACTCCTGGATCTGAGTTGGTCATGTAGACATTCAAGTAGATCATGCATTGGTCAATGTATGTTTATTTCTTGAACATCAGACCACTTGGTGGAGAGTGTTCTCACTTGTGGCGATTCCACTATCGAGCATTAGCTCACCCCTGCCGAGGGATATTATTTACGTGCACAGGAGCTAAGAAATTTTGCCTGGTCCTAGAGACTTATATTTCAGAAGAAGCCGGGTGTATTTCATGATGTATACATGTATTAGAACTCGTTAATTTTAATATATGTGTCGTATAAGAGTAAAACATATTAACCTTTTGTAATCCATCGTGATAGCTGGTACATTGATGAGTACGGCGCATGGCCCAAGAGGCCATTTTTATCCATGTATGTAGTCATGATGGATATATTGCAATCGCTTGGGAACAGTTTAATGTGTATCAAGCTGCAGAGCTCCCGTACAAAGGAGATTCTCGCCTCGATGCTATGGCTGTCAAAACTGACATCCATCAGATTCGCGGTCGACTAGCCAACCTTGACTCCCTGGTTTAAGTGTCACATTTATAGATGCACCATTCATTAAATTATAGTACTAAATATTCCATAAATATAAAAGAGGGTGATACAATGTAGCTATAAAGTGATCCAACCGGTTAGGTAGATATATCAAAATATTAAATTGATATACATATCAATTATATAGGAAATTTACTAAAAGATTAAATTTATACTATTATTTGTAATGAAAAAATCTTGACTAAATATTCACATAATTAGTGATCCTTGTGAACCGCGCTAGTTTATGTTGATCAACTAAAAGAATCCAACAATAGATAGGCTTCAATTTATTAAATTATAGTGTTAAATATCTTATGAGAATTTTTCAAATGATTATGGCATCCTAGATAACCTTATTTTCAGTTAGAAAGTGTAATTTCATATAAAATTTACATTTATTTTATGTATTCATTAGAAGTATGTGAGTAATACGCTTCATAAAATAAGATATCGTTACTCTAATAATAAATAAAACAAAATGAAGCTAAATATAAAATGACACTTAATCACTAAGAGTTTAAGCCTTGAATGAGATAGATCAATTAAAATCCTTTCTTTTACAGTTGCTTAAAAATTGTAATACTAAAAATCTTACTATTTCTTAAATGTTAAACCTTTTCTAAAGGAATTTCTAAAAAATAAAAGGTAAGTTCTTTTTTGTATATGATATGGTTGGTTTCTAAGAATGGGCATATTTGGCGGTGAATTTCAATATCAAAATAAACAGCAATTGCCTATACTTGAGGGACTTGAAGTCATCTACAAACTTGTCCTGTTTAACGTTTATTCATGACTTATAGGTGGTGTTTAACTTTAACAACAAAATGATTCAATAATTGCCTCATCGTGAAACCATTTTAAAGTTTTTGGCTGACTAAATCATCTTAAAATAAAAGTCATTTCATATTAGTAATTTTCATTCATGACTTTGATAGGTGGTGCTCAACTTTTGAATAACAAAATGACTTAAATAATTGCCTCCTTCCTAACCCAGAATTTCAAAGTTTTGCTGACTTGAAATCATCCTAAAATAAAGTTTTTACCCCATATTAGTGACTCAACTATGGCCCAGAGTAGTCAAATTTCACGCTCAACCCTATTTAAAGTCTTTGCTCTACAATCACAAAAAGTCTTAAACATAGTCTAACATATTTCACATATCATAACTCGTGATGGTGTGCCGTGTTCAAAGTAGTTTATTATATAGTTTAGTTTCACACGATTAATGACTTTGCCAATGCAGTCGAACTCATAGCTTAACCATTCTGCTCCATCTAATTAGAACCCTCTTAAGTTTTCTTTCTAAGGAGTAAGGATCCGCTTGATTCCTATTTTTGAAACTGCTTCAAAATCGTCTTAAAAACACAAAACTAAAAATTGTTCTTATCATCTGAATTTATTGTTTTCCACTTCGTTTTCAAAAAATTTAAAATCAAATGTATTCTTCCTTGCTTTCTATTATTTTTAGAATAGAAACAATAAAACATGAATTTCAAATATGCCCTAAGTGATTGAATCCTTGTTTTGATACCATATTTTAAATTATAAATTCTTTTGAAAGTTGAAACTTAGTTTGTAAATGTATATGAAAATTAGTTACTAATTAATTGCATATCTCTTCATATGTAAAACACAAGAAGCCTATAAGGCCATAGCCAACAACGAAAACATCCCAGCCTTGCTACTACAATCAATTTAAACGAATATGCAAATCAACAAGTAACTAAATAATCCATCTTAACTAAGGAATCAGTCAGATGACTCCATTACTTCATGACATAAAAAATACTAAGTGTGTCTCTAAGATATCTTATTTTCCAATTCTTTTATGTTTGTTATTGTATTATAGCAATTAATTTGAAAATTATATATATATATATTTTTAATACTCTATTTGAAGTTACTAAGACAATTCATTTAAAATAAATATGTAAAATCAAGGTACTTTTTTGTTAAATATGACTAGAATGATACCATTGGCACTCTATATCAAAAGTAGACTTTTTTGTAGAGACTTAATTTTAATTTCTATTTTTATTTTACTTGTAATAGTTTTTTGATATTTCAAAGACAGCTTTTCCTAAAATTGAGCCAGTGAAACTATTTTCTGAAACATCACCGAAAGCAGACCCCAAATCTGGTTAAAGTAATGTATCATAAATCGCTTAGTCGACCTTAGATAGGACTGAGCAATGCTAAGCTTTATGATGCAGCTTCATTAAAGAAAAACTAATTAGGTTTTACTTTCATGAAATATTGATTGATATAGAACTTAACCCCAAATTCGTAATTTATTAGAAGGAGTCAAAATCAGAGAAACCTGGGAAGGAGTAAGACACAAGATAAAGGGATTTGGCTTCACAACATTTTGGATCTAGCATAAGCACTCAAACAATAGAACACAACCCAGGTAAAAAAAAAATTATTGTCTATATGTTTACTAATAAAACATTCAGTTATGCATCGATAATCCTCACACTTCAGAGATAACTGTCTTAAACCCATATAATGCTATCGTGAAGCTCATACCATAAGAGAAATCTTTGTATATAATAATATATACAAAAGGGGAAGAAAAAAGTTATGCAGATCAGCTTGAACTGAGGTAGATCAATGTTAATATTTTCCTAAACTAAGCAAGCTAATTCCAATCACCATATATTACTGATATAGAACGAACCTCAAAATCTTAATTAATCAGAAGGTCAAACACAAGAGAAAAACCCCGAGGGAAAGGGTTATTAAGACACGTATAGAGGGATTGGCCACAAGATTTTGATCCACTGGAATGCTACTCTCACCCTTCCTACATCTTCGCCGCTTCCTCAACATTCCCACTGCTTTATCAAGATGCCTCCACTGAATATCTACGCTTATCACCAAGCCTTCATCTTCCAACCACATCTCCAAACAGAAACAAGAAGGCATGTAATGTCCTTCTTTTTACTACTTTTCTCATTGCGGGCCTCTTCCCGATTCAACAACTACCTGGGATCTCACGGTCATGTTAAAACTGAGCCACAACAAAGTCGTGAAACCATAAACGCCACTGATCTGATCTCTCAACAAATGAAATATGGCCTTCTTCCATCATGATCTTCAACGCCAACCGTCGCGACACTGTGTCGGACCTCGACGACCAGTAATGACTCCACATCGCTTCTGTACCTATGCTGCTCCAATACACCAAAGGCACTAGTATAATAGTGAATCCTCCAGATATTTCGTGGATAGCCTGCGAAGATTGCGAGACCATCGTGCCATTATCTGATAAGTGAACGCTTACCGCGAAACCGCCGACAATAATCGACTTCAAAATTTTCACAGCCTCTTCAGAGCAAAATACATCCCCAACCGAATCGGCGCCTTCGGGAAATAATTTGGTAATACCACAAGAACCGTGATGATTCCGCTTGGGCAGAAAGATATGTAAAGGACCCGCATGTTGAGGGAAGCAAGAATAACATCGGCTAGAGAGTGAACTTCGTTCATTGATGCATGGTTTTGCCAACGCTCACTACACCTCGTGTATACATGCATTTTTCTTATCGAGCACCATATTTCAAAATATTGTCTCGACAATCCACCAAGACATCAACTCGCCATCACATCGATGGACCTACATCGTTAAAATTTCAATAATTCTGTGCTGATATGGTTGATGTGGCGTTCAAAACAATACACCCAAAGTGGGGAAGCATGTGCTGGGATGTACGGAGCTTTCGTGATGGTTAGACTAATACTTATCAGCACGCCCTAAAGGCAAATGCGTGGATTAGAACACGCCCTTGAGAAATGGTTATGATACATCTCGTAGTTTTCTCATAACGAGGCCGATGGAATCGCACACCGCGGGCAGATTCAATTAAGCAAATATCGTGAGAACTACGGATCTCAAGAAGACAAAGATGACAATCTTCTTCACAGAATAGTCTCCAAAGGTAGTACTCACCAAGAATATCACCATAAAATGGCACTCCAAGGACGCGTCTAACTGTGTAACACCAAAATCATATTCCATTTACTCTAATGTCCGATGGAAATCAATAAACTGGGCAGAAGATGGATTTAATTATAGTTGGCTGTGAACATTAAATGAGATAATAAAATTACAACACTTAGCAAGTCAATTAATACAGGTCCATACCATACGCATCAGATTATATGCGTAACCAATATTTTGGCATATGAGAAGTACACACATCATATTGCTTCCTTTTGCACAGTTTATATTTATTAGATTGGTTATGTAACAAGTTTGAAACTAAATTCAAGACAATAATATATGCTATGGGAAGGAGTACAAAAAAATCAATATTAGGAATTTCTAATCTATGAGGACTAATTTCGCTATATTAGTATTATTTGCCAAACCTTCTTACGTTTGGAAGACAAACCACTAATCTCATAGAAGGTGAAGAAAAAAGTCCACAGATGAAGATCTAAACATGACACTGTGACCTGGTAGAATCTATGATTCGTAAGGTTCATGGTAGAAAGATCAAGCTTAAGTACTGAGGCATTTATGTTTCAAGAAGATAATTCTAAATAAGAGACCCAAGATAGAACACAGCAAACTACGAACTCAAATAAACAGATCTAAGCTAATCTCTCGATATACTGACCATTTCGTGCCTTCAAAAGAAACTCTTCAGAGTTAGCCTTTTGCTGTACGTGTCATAAACCGGCCTCGAATGTGGTCTAATGAACAAATTCAAATATTTTAGCTAATTTCCGTGCAAAGTAATCACATCAATTTTTAATTAAATAAATACAACCTTCAGAAATAAAGGGATGCAGTATGATCCAAGTGAAAGCTGCACAAGAAATGCAACACATTACAATGCAGTAAGTGGAGAGCACATCTAAAGAACATGGGCAATTTTACATGAGAAAGTAAACTAGGATAAATGTAAAGCAAAACTGAAGTATTGAAAGTTCTAAAAAGTTTCATGATTGACAAAAGTTCATTAAGAAGACGTGTATATAAGATACTCAATGAAATGATCGTTAGTATAATATGTTGCTGCCATTAACCAAGACACTACAAGGAAGTGAGGCTTAGTCGATTCACCACCCCAACCAAAAGTGTAAGATCAAGTGCAACCATATGATATAGATGCAAAGAAAATGGGCCGCAACAAGGTGTGGCTATAGGAGGCATAACTATAGGTTATAGTTACAATTTTAGTTTTGGCCACTACTAAAGGTGGCCTATGGTTGGGGTCATTTTCTAGCCACAACTAAAAGATATGACTACAGAGGGGGCCATTTCTTGGCCACAACTATAAGAGATGGTTTGCGGATGAGGCCATTTCTGGCCGCAACTATAAGGGTAGATCATGATCGAAGCCATCACAATGCAATCAGGCGGGTGATATATAGATGGGGTAATTTGTCAGCTGCTACTATAAGGGAAGTTATAGATGAGATTTTTATCGTCACATTATAAGGTGATATATAGATGGGTGATTTTTGGCCAGCCAAGCAATAAGGGTAATTATAGATGGATTTTTTTATTGGTCGCTACTACAAAGTGATATATGGGATGTGGAAGCTTTGTCGTCGCTACTATAAGGGTATATATATGGGTTTGTTTTCGCCAATTTGTTACCATAAATGAAAGGTGGAATCTTTTGTACGTATCGTAAATCTTGCATCATAAGGGAGATATAATCTACTCCCACCCAAAAATTTCAAGAAGATATATTGCTATTCATCAACACAAAATCTAAACTAAGTCCAAATTAACAAAAAAGATTCAAGTTCCATGGATTAAAAACAAGCCAAATCTCATTTCAATCACAAAATTACAGATCAAAACCAAATTAAGAACCAAATGGGCCGAAAGTCTAATTCAGAATATTTAAAGTAAATTGAACCATAAATGTTTTTCTTCAATTTTCCTCAGTCAACATGAATCAGCATAATATTAGCCAAAATAAATAAGATATTCTTATTTTTTCATTAGGTGAACTCCATTCAAACCACTCTTTCGATCCCAAGCCATGTTCGAATGATCTTGCATTTGAGGGGAAGAAAAGAGAGTGCACAATATCGCGAATGCATATGGAATACTATAAATGAAAATATCTGTAAGTGGAGAAGAATGAAATTGAAAACGAAGATAATTGCTCTAGGTTGAATTCACAATTATGATTTTCTAGTTACTACAATTTAGTATTCGTCGTTTTCCTTTCACTATTATATGCTTGGTTCTTAGATCTTAGCAAGAAAGGGCAAGAAATATGTTGAAATATACTCAAAACTAGACTCCTCTCACAACCTATTTTCAGCATTTTATTCTCTCCCCTATTGCTCCTCCATTAGCCCAAATGTTTACTCTACCAGACAACTGTAAAGACATATCTAATAGTAGATTTGTCAATCATCCATGAAGTTAAAATCCAATATACATTAAGCAATCATCCTCGAGACTTTGCCTTTTAAGATATGAAGCTTTATTCAACTCGCATGGTAGAGAGATAGTTTCTACTCAAGTTAGTACCAGGGTATAATACCATAAAAAGGTCAAAAGAGTTTTTGTAGAACCTCGATGCATAAGTCCTCAACCGTTGTTGGTGGATTCGCAAGAACAAATAAGATATATAACAAGGATTAGAATAGAGTCAATTCTTTTGTCGTGCAAATGGTATATTCCTTCCCAAATAATCAACCGGAAGAAATCGAGGCCAGAATTGCAAATCTAAAGTTCAAGCCAAATGTGAGGAAAAGACCGCACAATCAATTTCGATCCATGCCGGACAACAATGCTCTGAGACTCTCCGTAAAAATCACGCCACAAGGTGGGCATTTCCAGGTTATATTCGGGGTATAATTATGTTACACCAAACCTCGCTTATCCGGATAAATCAATGGTCAAATAAGGCAAGCCGCCTATCCACCTCAGACTTTTAAATTTGTTATTTCATTTTCGGGGCATAAAACTAAGCACAATCAGATAGTGTTTGGTTCTGTGTACATTATACTGAATAAGGAAAATAACATGAGCCCTATCAATCTTCTTTCTTACAACATCGTTTCCTAAATTTACTGGGCAATCATTCAGATATATGTCCGTCGCATGCTTCACCACCATTTAGACCCTTCATGGGGACATCCTATTAGGACAGTTTTATCAAACCATAACCATTTCGGTGGGACCTTAGAGAAACAAAGTTTATGCTTATGTTGACTGCAAGATTCTCTCGACTCCTGATAGCTTCTTACTCGTCAAATCCTACTTACTTTTTGCATATGTCTCTTAATAACTCTGCTATGCTTATTTTAATTTATCACACAATTGTAAAGGATAGTTTTATATGTAGGCTGTACAAGCACAATTAATTAAAATGTAAATTTGTTCAAGGGCTCTGCATGTCTTTTTATTGATATGTTCTTCAGTGGATAGACCGCACCATAATGAAACGCTTTAAGTTCCAATTCTATTGTATTTAGCACTTTTGGACAAAGAATTGCCTTTAGAATAATATAAGACCAACAATTTCCCAACTAAAATTTTATTTACATTGATAACAACATTCACCCAAACAAAGCTTGTCTAAAACACGACATCGCCTAATTATACAAATAAGTACCGCTAATTTCACAAGAATTAAGGTTTCTCACAAGAACTATGGTGAACCATATAGAAGCTTAGCATTGCGTATAGCCAGACAACTATACTTTCTCTAGAAATTAATGGAAACAGTTTCAATGGAAGAGAAAGGCAATCGGATAGGAATTTAATTTAAATTCTCAGATGTTTGTGTTTCTCTTAACCGCATAAAGACCCTAAAGAAAATATTCTTTAAACCAATGTAGTTAGGTTATTACTAAAAGAAGAAATTCAACCACACAGTTGTAATCAATTCAAACTCGCTCATACAGCAGGGCAAATATTAATGGGCAATATTTATAATGACTACCCATGAATATCGTGGTCTAAATTAATTTCCAATGTCTTGAGAAAGCTTACTTTAATGCTTATATCAATTGTATGCCTTGAAGCAATGTACTTGATTGTTGCCCGAAATCAAATAGCGTGAAACAAAATGCTTTTGAACAACATGAAACCAAAAAAAAAAAAAAAATATATGAAAGCAACCTGGCTGCGGGGATGAGTCTTCTTCCCTGACCATGTGTATGTTGGCTGATAATACCGTGGCAACTTTCTGTGATCCCTTGAACCATCCAAGGATCTCTAGTTAATATTGGTGGATCCCATCAGGACATATTCATCATCAACTATCATCCCTTTGGCATGGACATAAATCATAAATCTACTGCAGACGAGCTTAATCCCGCAAATGAAGAAGAAAAGAAAACAGACTAAGGTGAATAATAATGGTGAAATATATATAACTCCTGATTTGCAACTATAATGGAAATCAAATGATTTCGAAGTTGATATGTTCACATGATAAATGCACCATCGTGATCAAACCAAATTCCTTTTTTCATCAAAAGATATCAAAAGTTTATGAAAATATGATCTAAGGCAACCGAAGATGGGAAATAAAGGGTGGACTATGAAAGGCTAGTCAGGTAAATTCAAGATAGAGACATGATATTGAATGAGCACTACACGCAATTAAAAGAATAATTTTCTCATGTTCGTTTTACCATGAAAATACTAGAGAAAATCAAATACGATGAAAATTAATCGTTGAATTGACTCTTCAAACTATTAAATCATTATGTATAAGAATTAAATTAATTAAAGTGAGCTCTAAGTAGCTTACAAAATAATTTATTGACCTTTAATATTTTTTTCTTTTGCTTTTCCTTAAAACCAAACTCTACCAAACAAATATGTAGGGAAAGGCCATATTACATAGAACAACAAATTACTAGCAACAAGAATTATAGGTTGAACCAAGCATAATTTCGCCAATCTTTTTTTTCCTTTAATTTATGATTAAGTATGAAATATGGAGCATTATACTCAACCACAATGATATACAATTCAAATCGGGTGGCCCTAATTAGATATTCAAATACATGATGAAATGTTTTTTTGGATGGAGAATACATAATAGCTTAACTTATTAACATCAGAGGAAAATAATACCAATGTGGGTTCTAAGAAGAATTGCATGTTTGAAGAGGACTTTCTGTAGATGAACTTTCACGCTTTCCGAGGCAGTAAAAGTTCAAATAATCCTGTGGGTGATGCGTATCAGCAAGGCCTGCTTTATTAATAGCCTGCCCAATAATTTGGTACATCATACTCATTGTTTGTCCCTACAGTCATTCAAATTTGATAGCTTTAAGGATCAAAATAAGTGTTTCTCGTTTAAAAATTTGAGTAGGTGAGCTAGAGATAATATTGAAAAAATTTCAGAGAAAATATGTGAAGAGAAGTATGAAAGCCATATAGTCCCACAAACGCTTTCTAGAGCCCCTCATCAATGAGGAAAAAAGCAGAAAAGAAATCATTTGAGTCTTGCCATTGAGAATTGCAATATTTGCAAAGAAAACAAAATATTATTAACCAATTAAATTTTTTATATGGCCTTATTTATGCTCACATCTCTAAGAAAATTGAAGTATATTAGACTCTAATGACCTATTATGACTCTAATTTAATTCGTTTCTAACTACTAAACTTAATTTGATTCCAACTACTAATTAAGCCCGATTTGACTCAACTATTAATCCTAATTCAACTCTGATTTAAAACTAATAGAAATTTCACTCAATGAATAGGTTAAAGATTCATCCTGTATATGTTAAAGATTCATCCTCATCATAACAATCATAAAAATGAAAACAATATTTGAATATTTCTGGCTTGATGTTCAAAACCCGAGGATTAGAGTCCTTCACCTATAATTCAACCATAGATAGCGCTGATCCCTTCTCACCTATATTGCTCTGCCAAAATTTACCAAGGTCCTCGACCACCTTGTTGTCGTGATACCCATGAATATGAACAGAAAATCACCGTTTCGTATTCTTTTTCACTTAATCTTATTAGCTTATGGTCAAATCCAATAGATCACCTTATATTCTCTTGATGATAGACTCATTTACGCTCCATCTTTCTTGTATTCCCACTTGTTCTATCTCGCTCGTATAAACTTATTTTTCAAACACGTTGTTTCTTAATAGTCAACATTATAAAAATTATAAGGCATAATCAAGTATGTACCTCATCTCGATCAAATTCTTTTCATGTCATATGAAAGGCCTTCTGATACAAAATACTAAATTTCCGCTTCTCGGTTCATTCATTATGTACTACAATAAGATGGAGAAATCCTCGATTCTACTCATTATGGATAATTAATTAACTGTGATAATGCAAACCACTTTACGTATTTCTTCGGGCGATAAAAATTTCATTGAGTCCATCTCTTATTTTTTGTGTTTCAAACTCTGGTAAGTATCTATCTGATAGTTATAACTTAGAGTTAACCTTTATTAACATCAATTAAAACAATATAAACAAACATCATGCCCGGATGCATCTCCCCATTATGTTCAAGAATCCTACGGATGATCAATACAAAAGTAAGATCAATAGTCGATTTACCTATCTGGTCTCCTCCTCCAACATTTGTCATACTTCTTACGCACTCATTATCCGCGGACTTCGATCACATATCGCCCCAACCTCTCTCTTCTGCAACTCTAGACATTAATTCCTTGAAACCCTTGCATGCATCCTCAATGTCAATAAGCACTACATGGAAATCTTTCTTATCGCTCAAATTTCTTTAATTTATCCAAAGAAAATAGCTTCATGGTATATTTCCTGCAGTGGAAACACTCCAAGTACAAACTTTGATACTACATTACCGCCTTAAAGCTTGCTTTCTAAAATCACTCACTCAAAGTTCCATAACATAACTCAGAAGTTTAACATCATGATAATTTGTGGAGCTTTATATTAGACCTTCTTTCAAGATATTATGTTTACGAAAGTGCTTCTTCATCCTTTTTGTTCTTCATGATTAGTGGTCTTAAAAACAAATTAGTCCTATACACTACTACAAAGAAAATCCCATGTTCTACAACCTTCCATATTCTCATCTTTCACGCATTTTAGACTTCCTATCTCCCTTATGTCACTAATAACTCCCAAGCCTAAACTAAAAATTCTATGATCTCGCACTCTAATGCAATCAATGGTCTCGCATCATCTTCCTACGCATCTTTCTATTACAACCACTTGAATAGAACTCACTTTAAAAGCTATTTATCAAGGAGGGAACCCGCGGTTATAAACCTATAAGGTTTAACTTAACGAGACGTGGACTCATAACGGGTCATAACAATCCATCCCTTTCAAACCGACATCCACGATAATGGAAGTGACTTCACAGAATTTAATTTGTGCAATATTCCTCCCACAACACTATAGTGACTTCGCGAATTCCCACTGCAGCAAATCTCCCATAATTCTCGAGACACAGGGTCATCCCCTAAGGAATGAACCACTTTAATACTCTCACCGGCATAAACTTAATTTGAGCGAGCCTATCCCAAAAGCTAGTTGTCAAGGGGAGGGAGCCCAAGTGGTTATAAACCCACAAAATCAAGCAAAGAATTTAGCGATTCGGGACTCATAATGGGTCATAACACTTTCGTACCTATCTTACCATATAAATCATCACAAGCCACAAATTTTACTTCAATTCTTATTTTTGTAGCCTTCTTCAAGATAGTGAATAATTTTCTTAACTTCCATCTTATCTGATGCTACATTCTTTTCTTAACATTTTCATACAGCAAATCTTCCATTCCAACAACACCTTATCTAAACCTCACCATGACGGGCATGGAATAGCCCATATCTAAAGCTAGACTAGGATAGGAAGCTTGTTCAATTTTTATTTTATTATTATTATTTATTTAATTCGGTCTTAGATTTATCTCTAGTGTTTTTGTGGATTTATCTCAATAGTGTTTTATGATTTATCTGTTGAGTTTTTAGATTTATCATATATTTTAGATTTATCCGTTAGGGATTTTTCTTGGTGTCATAAATAGCACCTTATGTTATTTGCTTTTGTAATGTATTTGATATAATATTGAAAAACTTGAGAATTTCGTTTTATTTATTTGTTTGCTTTCTTCTTAATTTTATATTTTTCGTAGCCGAGCTACATCAATTTGGTATCACAAAAGATAACTGCATCCAGATCAAGTTATTTTCATTCTACGCCACTTTGCAACCTCTGAAAACTCGGCTCTATGCATTCCCTAAGCCATGAAACTTTACCTTTTATCTTCCGATTTTAGATTCCTCAGATTGCATATTTTATGAATTAAATGTTCAGGGACTAACTTGCCCATAAAAATTTTCAACATTCATATTCGTGTTCATCTCCAATCCCTCTGATGAAGATTTTCCCAGGGTAAAACAAGTTTTAAGATTACATGAGAAGTTTGTATAAAAAAAAATATATAAAATAAAAGGATGTTTTTCCTTGTTCTCATTGAGCGAGGCTTCCGGATCACCTTACCCTTAGACATAACTTTCTAACTTACGACTAAGTAAAATCAGCCAATAATGCATAAGGATGATCCACCAAAACTGCAAATGAAAACAAAGCAGAGCCATGCCAAGTTAGGAAAATATCCAACCCACATCCTCGAATGCCGGAGGTAGAAGATAACTACAATACATGAGAAAAGGATGTTTGTTTAACCCGCCAAAAGAATTTCGCGACGGAAGACTACTGAACACCTTCCTACTTCACATCGGTATCACATATTAATGTAAAATGTCTATATAAGACCGATTTTGCTACAAAATTTTAAGGCGCTCCATAGAATTAAATTATCTCGCACTGCCACACAAATAGAATGTAGAATTAGAAACATAGAAGAGAAATAACTCTTTAAAAGCATGAATTAGGAAACAAAAGATTTGAAGGAAATTTCTGGTCAAGCATCTATTGACTTTGTGAGAGAAGTGTAAGAATACACCTAATTATTATAATCACGCCGAAAATAGAGAAGAAGCAAGGAAGAAAAGAGAGAAGGAAATATTATTTACATGCAAAACAGTCAAAATTTTGATGGTAAAATAGAAAATAGCAACCTAAAAATCCCGACTTTTGGAAAAGAAAAACCAGCTCAAATAAATCTTCATGCACATAGTTTTGAAGGTGCTTAGGCACACCCAGCACAAAAGCCTCTAAGCTTAGCGCTTAAGCACAAGACAAGGCGCGCTGAGCGAAGTGAAATGGGGACTCGCATGCACATTATTTTATAAAATATGATTCAAATCTAATTGAATTAAAAAAATTAACATTCCTAAAATTAACATTCCTAACACACTTTGGAATAAAGAATTGCCTTAGAATAATATAAGACCAACAATTTCCAACCAAAATTCTTATTTACATCGATAACAACATTCGCCCAACAGTTTGTTCTAAACAAGATTATCGGGCTTAATTATACAAATTAAGTAATCGCAATTTCTTTGCCAAGAATGTGTTTCTCACAGCAGAACTATGGTGAACCATATGGAAGCTTAGCATGCGGTATAGTTAGAATAACCATACTTTCTCTAGAAACTAATGGAAACCCAAGAATGGAAGAAAGGAAATTCGTAATAGGAATGAATTTAAAATTTTAGGATGTTTAGTGTTTCTAAACGTGATAAAGACTCCTAGCAAAATATTCTTTTAAACCAAATGTAGTTAGGCATACTAAAAGAAGAAATTCAGCCACACACGTTGTAATTCAATCTTAAACTCGTTTATACAAGGGCAAATATTAGTTGGCAATATTTATAATGACTAGCCATGAATATCAGGGTCCAAACTAATTTCCAATGCCTCGAGAAAGTTTACTTTAATGCTTATATCAATTGTATGCCTTGGAAGCAATGGCTCGGATCGTCGCCTCGAAATCAAATAGCAGAAGCAATGGCTCGGTTTTCTATAGACTGGACCACACGATCTTCACAAGAAACAGAACCATTCAAGGGAATGGAGGATTGGTGAACTCCATGCAACTCTACAAAGGGTATTTTACCTTGTTTCTATACGCTCTATTTATCTTATGTATTCCTTGGAAAATGATGGCCACTAAATGCTACTAAATGATTAAAAATATTCATAAATAATAAACATATCCAATGGTCATTCATCGAACTGGAACAATTACAAGTTCACACTCCTCTGTTTCGTTCTATGTTCTCTGTCTCTCTCAAACATTCTATCAGACACTTCAAGCACTACCGGTTTATGCATTTAATTAACCATTTTCCCGTATGGTTTTGGATTAATACTAATAGATTTTAATTCACTAAATCAATCAAAAGCTGAAGTTTAGATCCGAAGAAAATGACCTCAGATAAGTGATCACATACGCTTCTCAATTATACAACCCTTGGTAGTCGCACCACCAAAGAAAAAAAAAAAAAAAAAAAAATCAGATTCACATTTGGAACAAATCTCAAAACAAAACCTTAATAAAACACAGTAATCAAGAGAATATCAAATTCATACAAATAGTAGCAAAACTAAAGGAAAATAGAAGAGATATAAAGTAAAGCATCAAACTGAAATCGAAATTATCATGTTTTTCTAGGATATTCGAACAATCCATTAGCAACCTTACTATCATATCACTCTCACCCTTGGTTAACCTCTACTTAGCTTTCAATGTCTCCTACCGCCCTACGACTCTTCGCTGCATGTAACTACACCATCCGCAATACAGCATGGAGTCACCGCAGCCGCGACTCAAATAAATATGAAACTTAATAGATAGGCGTTTAGTTAAAATTAGTCTCAACTAAAAAATAATGTCCTTATAAGACACTTTTCTGTAGTGAGAGCAAGATCAAGCCAGAGATAAGTAAGGATTAACATAACCCCATTCACCGAGAAGAAAACAATGTTGAGGGAAAGCAATGGGAACTTCAACATAATCAAAGAAGGTGAATATTCGGGGGCTTCAGTAGTAATTTAGCTTCGATAGAATTGATTATTGTAGCCTCTCTAGTTCTCAAGTACGAAAGTACATTAACCTCGCATCCTGTGCTGCCAGTATGAGAGCTTCTAATAGTGAATATCTTCTTACAGAGTGATCCTTCCAATCCAAATTTCACAGAGAATACTTTACAACAATGCTTACGATGGTAGATAACTAACTAGTGATGTGTTTTTGACCGCTTCAAGGGCATTCCACGCCATGCAGCTTTGAATTCAAATGGAGAAAAGTCATTCAAGAAAATCTACCAAAGGACAAAGATCTCAAGGCCACTAGAAAACAGTTGATAGATTTCAAGTATAGAAGCTATTTCATATAAGGAGAGGGAATTTCCAAGAGTTTATCTCTTGAGAAAAGAAAAAAATTGGAAATTTAATGAAGAAACTACTGAGAAGCAAGAGCTATTCAGAAGATGGCATAAAATTCTGGTGGTAGATGTAGTCTCATTCCTTTGAAGATATATTTGTAGTGCTCTAATAGCACGCATATTGATAAGAAGATATGTATGAAGTTCTCGCAAATGCTTTCTGTCAAATCTTATATGCTTTAGCAATAGTTGTTTATCATTTTTCTCAAGAGACTATCTAAGAACAATCTATCTCCATTGTTTAAAAAAAAATTATGTAAAATGACCATACTCTAGGGATTACAATATCAAAACAATAATATGAGTCTTCTAAACTCATTTCTCAATTCAGCAGATTACTAAAGTTAAATAAACAAATAAACATTACAATACTCAACAAGGAAAAAGAACATAATGTGCCACCAAAAAGGACATCAATGGTCAAGGATCAATCTTATCAGTGGTGCGCAAAGTTTGGCCCGAGCATGCCGGATGAATTCCACGCCAACCATCTTCATAGAACATGACCAAAATAGAAACAAACAAATTAAAAACCCAATGTTGAAAAATGGAAGTAAAAAAACTAGCAACCAAAATAAAAGCACAATGCATTATGGTATACCAATATGGTTTTCCCCTTATAGGACATGTAGATAATGTGAACGACCCACTCTATTTCCGCAACCCTAGAGGGTGGCCAATTCATTGCCTTCTTGCTAATCCAGGTATCTCGATCTTTTCGGGGATCATGGTAATTCATAGAGCCAATTTTCAAACCGTAGAACAATGCCCGCAATCTGCCCAATTAACACCTAAAAAAAGATTTAAAAAATAACTGCTTCATCATAAAATAATACCCAAACAAATACATTCCAAAGAGACATTTTGTCATGGCAACTCCGCTATTTCCCGGTGATTATCTGTTCTGGAAATATAAATTGACTTTCAAGAAAATGACTCAAGATGTTGAATTTACATTTCCGTGAGAAAATCTTCATCAAAATGACCTAGCTCCGAATTGAAGCTTAAAACTAAAACTAACCAGAGAAAGCACGCTTTTGTTTTACGAAAATCTGTAACCAAAATTTAAATCTTCAAGCCCTACCCATCCCTTTAGAAAACAACATAAAAACGTTAGTGATTCAATTTTCCTTCATTTCCTCTCTTCTCCTCACTTTTCAATAATCAAACACAAGAACCTTTACATACAAGGGAGAAGAGAAAGTGAGAACAAAGAAAGATCGTAAATGGATGCAATTGACACGAGATTTTCAAACTCCATTTCACAAGAGTGTGTTGGGAACCCAAAGAGGGGAAAGAAAAACAAAATTTCCTGAACAAAGAAAGAAAATACGCAAAGCTTCGAGAGGGTTAGAGAGCTTACAAAGGTAATAAAGGATTGAGTGACTTTAATCAAGCAGAGGAAGAAAGTGAGCTAAAAACCCTAATTTTAGAAGACAAGAAAAATTATTTTTAATTTTTAAAAAATAAAATAAAATAAAACGACAATGGAAATGCGCTATGCGGTCAATCTGTCATAAATTTTTGTATATTTAAATATAATTATCACTAAATACATTTTTCAGTTACAAATAAGAATAATTTTAACAATTTTGAATGGTATTTTTTCCTTCACTTTTTTCCTTTTACTTATTTTTTCTAACGCCTCTAAATTTATAAGAATAAAATATCATAAAAAACAATGAATATGGTAGAAAATAGTGTATAAAGTAGACTCCTAAAAAAATAAATGGTGTTAATTTTTATTTTATAATAAAAACACATTAATTACAATGCAACCGCTCCACACTGGAATTCAAGCTCTGCATTAATCTCTCCCTCATGCCTTTACCTATTTTTAAATGTCGAACTGGCTTTACCCCGTGGAGTTGTTAGGGTATGGACGTGGGTTGGTGTTAAAATCTAATATTTTTTTTAATATATGATGGATGATTCCTGGGGTAAGGGAAAAGGGACTGAGAAAAATAAAATTACATATTCAATAAATAAAATGTAAATTTTTAAGGTTTTTATGAATTTAAAAAATTATTATTATGTGTTTATTAAGATTGTTATCAGTATATAAGTGTAGTACTAAAAATATTATTCTTCACTTAATTCAACTTTTTTAAAGGCATCAAATTGACAACTTATCAACATCATGCAATACTTTCTCAAACATTAAAGAAAATGAAAGTGAGAAGTTTCTCAAGCTTTCCCATTTGCCCAAAGAGGTGTTTATTTAATATCATGAAACTTGATATTAACATTGTACCATCATCGTAAAATGTTTTCTACTTGGAACTATTCCTTCCATACAAACAAATGAATTCAAACATACATACATACAACAAGAATTACATCCGAAACAGGTGTCTTCTTCTCTGGCCCCGAATTTCATATTCTAATTGTTTGTTGCAAGGTTATTATCATCTCGCTTCGCATTTCACCTCAAGCTACTCAGTATGCTCGCCATTTTTGTTCCTCGTCTGGACTTTCACGATAAACTGTTACTCAATTTTGAAGGTTTGATGAGATAGTTACGCGGGTTGGGAGCACGAAGATTAGTCGATTTATCCAAGAACTTTACCACCTACATCCGAAAGACCGACTCCGCAATGTGGTTACTTTTCCATCTTTGTTCACCTCGATTGGGTACGCATCAAACGCCCTTGCCATCTCTTTTTGTAATCTTTAGTCGCATAGTATCCGCCGCTTAGTTTCGTAATGTCGTTTCACTTTTCTCGATATTATCTCTAGTCTCGTCAGTAAAACAACTCGAGAACATCTGTGTGTTCTACCGTATGATATCCTATAGCCATATACTCGTGATCCAAATTACGTAAGATGAATATTGAGATATGGAATGCAAATGTTTTTGAAACAATATGAAACCAAAAAAAATGATATGAAAGCAACCTGGCCGCGGATGAGTCTTCTTCCCCGACCATGTGTATGTTTGCCGGAGCAAGTGCCTATGGCAATCTCAGACCTTTGAACCATCCAAGGATCTCTGGTTAATATTGGCGGATCCCATCAGGACATATTCATCATCAACTATCATCCTTTCGGGCATGGAAATAAATCATAAACCTACTAAGACTTCAGAAAGTTAATCCTCGCAATGAAGAAGAAAAAGAAAAACAGACTCAAGGTGAATAATAATGGTAGGAACATATATAACCTCGATTTGCAACTATAATGGAACAAATGATTCTCAGTCGATATGTCTGCATGATAAATGCACCATCGTAACAAAACCAAATTCTTTTTCATCGTATTACTCAAAAGCTTATGAAAATATGATCTAAGCAAATCAAGACGGAAAATAGTGCGGACTATGAAAGGCTAGCTCAAGTGTAAATTCAAGATAGAGACATGATATTGAATGAGCACTACATCATAATTAAAAGAATAATTTTTCATGTTTGGCTTTATCATGAAAATACTGTAGAAAATCAAATATGATGAAAATTAATCAACGAATTATGCCTTCAAACTATTTAATCATTATGTATAAGAATTCAAATTAATTAAAGTGAGCTTGAAGTAGCTTACAAAATAATTTATTGACCTTAATATTTTTTTCTTGCTTTCTTGTTAAAAACCCAGCCCAACAAATATGTGAGAAATAATATTATATAGAAACAACAAATTACTATAACAAGAATTACAGTTGAACCGTTGTTAATTTCGCTCAATCCTTTCTTTTTTTTTCCTTTAATTTATGATTAAGAATGAAATATGGAGTATTATACTCAAACTTCACAATGGATATAAGCAATTCAAATTGGGTGGCCCCACTAGATATTCAAATAACTGGTATATCAAGGTTCGGCTATATTAATAGCTTGCCCAATACCTGGGTACATCATACCTTACTGCTTGTCTCTCAAGTAGGGCCATTCAAATTTGATAGCTTTAAGGATCAAAATAAGTGTTTCTCAAGTGTACTTATGCAGTGAGATAGAGAGATAATATCAAAAAATATAGAAAACAGGAAGATAAGGATAGAAAGCCATATAGTCCCACAAACGCTGTGTGGAGTCTCATCAATGAGGAAAATAGTGCAGAAAATAATTTGAGTCTCGCTTATCGAGAATTGCAATATTTGCAAAGAAAACAAAATATTATTAACCAATTAATTTTTTTACATGCATCATTTATGTGCTCACATCTCTAAGAAAACTGAAGTATATTAGGACTCTAATGACCTATTATGACTCTAATTCTAATTTGGTTTCTAACTACTAAATCTTAATTGACTCAACTACTGCTATTAAATTTGACTCAAACTATTAATCCTAATTCAACTCGATTTAAACTAATAGAAATTCTACCTTAATGAATACGTTAAAGATTCATCCCGTATAAGTTAAAGATTCATCCTCATCATAAATAACTATAAAAATGAAAACAATATTTGAATATTTCTGGCTCGATGTTCAAAAAACCTGAGGATTGTGAAAGGTCCTTCACCTATAATTCAACCATAGATAGAGCTTGATCCTTCTCACTCATGTTGCTTGTTGCCAAATTTTACCAAGGTCCTTGACTCACCTTGTTGTTGTGACCCCATGAATATGAATGAAATCACTGTTCAGACTGTTTTTTCACAAACCTTATTAGCTTATGGTCAATCCAACTTAGACTTTACCTATATTCTCGATGATAGACTCATTTACGGGGGCTCCATCGTATAAACTTATTTTTCAAACACGCTTAACAAATAACATTATGTACCATAAGGCATAACCATTACAAATTCATCCGATCAAATTTTCCAAGGCGTAGTATGAAAGGCCTTCAGGATACAAAAATACTTCAAATTTGCTTCTCTGGTTCATTCATTATGTACTAACAAGACGGAGAAATCCTCCTGATCTTCACTCATTATGGATAATTAATTAATCTCGTGATGACAGTAAACCATCACTTTAATGAGATTTTCCGGCGATAAAAATTTCACGAGTCTCATCCTTACCAAGCCCAAACTCCGAAGTATCTCATAGTTATAACTAGAGTTAACTCCTTTATTAACATCAATTAAAACGATATAATCAGCACACTACTAGCTCCGATACTCGAATATACCAAGAATCTTTACGTGATGATCAACAATACAAAAGTAAGAGATCAATAGCTCCAAGGATTTCATTTGTTCACCCTCCAAATACTTTCATACTTCTACACATATCGCCCAACCTCTCTCTCTACTGCAACTCTGGGTGACATTAATTCTTTAGAAATCCCTTGCATGCATCCTCAATGTCAATAATACCATATGGAAATCTTTCTTATCGCTCAAATTTCTTAATTATCCAAAGAAAATAGTCATGGTATATTTCCTAGAACACTCCAAGTACAAACTTTGATACCGCATTACCTGCCTTAAGTTTGCTGAAACTACCACTCAAAGTTCCATAACATAACTTGTAAAGTTTAACATCATGATAATTTGTGGAGCTTTATATTCGACCTTCTTTCTCGCATATTATGTTTAATAAAGTGCTTTCATCCTTTGTCTTCATGATTAGGTCTTGTTAAACAAATTAGTCCTATACACCAAGCAGCAAAGAAAACCCACATGTCTCAACCTTCCATATTCTCATCTTTCACAGATTTTAGTTCCTATCTCCTTATGTCACTAATAACTCCCAAGCCTAAACTAAAATTCTAAGATTCAGACTTCTAATGCAATTGAATGGTTCGCACTCATCTTCCACGCATCTTCAGGTTACAACCACTGAATGTGAACTCACCTTAAGTCTATTTATCACGGGAGGGAACCCAAGTGGTTATAAACCCATACACTGGTTTAATCTCAATCCATGTGGACACATAATGGGTCATAACAATCCATCCCTTTCAAAATCGACGCCCACCTGGCAGCTGAGCAGACTTCAAACCCCACGGGCCAGCCCTCCCACAACACTACATAGTGACTCCGCCTGACCATCGGGTAGCAGCCTCCCACAATTCTTGAGATCTCGGGTCATCCCCATGAAATTAGAACCACCTAATACTAATCAAGCAACCACTTGAGTGTAGCTCACCCTTAAAAGCTAGCTATTAAGGGGAGGGAGCCCAAGTGGTTATAAACCCACAAAATCGAGTGGTAACTTAATCGATTTGTAATCATAATGGGTCATAACACTTTCATACCTATTCACGAGATACATATATAGAATCATCACAGCCACAAATTTTACTTCAATTTATTTTTGTAGCCTTCTTCAAGATAGTGAATAATTTTCTTTAACTTCCATCTTATCTGACGCTACATTCTTTCAACATTTTCCTACTACAAATCTTCCATTCCACCAACAATTTTATCTAAACCTCACCACTTTGCAAACTTTTGAAAATCGTCATGCATCTCTAAGCCATGAAACTTACCTTTATCTTCTCGACGGACTCAGGATGAAATATATTTAGCGAATTAAATGTTCAGGACTAACTTTATTCATAGAAAACTTTTCAACATTCATATTTAGGTTCATCTAATCCCTCTTGATGAAGATTTTACCTGCAGGGTAAAACAAGTTTTAAGGACGCAGAAGGTCATAAAAAAAAATATAAAATAAAGGATGTTTTTCCTTGTTCCGTTGGGAGTCGAGGCTTCTCGATCGACTTTACCCTTAGACAACTTTCTAACTTATGGACTAAGTAAATCAACTAATAATGCATAGGTGACAGATCCGCCAAAATGGAAAATGAAAAACAAAGTAGAGTCATGCTAAGTTAGAAAGATATCCAACCTCAACCACATCCTCTAATGCTGGAGGTAGAAGATAACTACAATACATGAGAAAAAGGATGTTTCTTTAACTCAAAAAGAATTTCGTACCCAAGAAGACTACTGGAACACCTTCTCCGCCACATCGGTATCACTATATAGACACAGAAATGTTCATATAAACCCATTTTGCTACAAATTTTTAAGGCCAAATTATAGGGAATTAAATTATCTCAGACCGCCACACAAATAGAATGTAGAATTAGAAAAACATGAAGAGAATGAACTCTTTAAAAGCATGAATTAGAAACAAAAGATTTGAAGGAAATTTTAATACATCTATTGACTCTTAGAGTAAGAATACACCTAATTATTATAATCACGAAAATAGAGAAGAGTTTACAAGAAAAAGAGAGAAGGAAGACATGTGCAAATGTCAAAATTTTACGGGTAAAGAAATAAGAACTCCAAAATCCCGAATTTTGGAAAAGAAAAACCAGCTCAAATAAATCTTCATGCACATATTTTAAAAAGCAGGCACACCTGAGCACAAAAGCCTCTGCTTAGCGCCAAGACAAGACAAGGCTGCCATTGAGTGGGAATGAAATGACCTGGGCATATTATTTTATAAAATATGATTCAAATCTAATTGAATTAAAAAAATTAACATTCCTAACATTTAAAAGAAACATTCAATATAAAAGGTAAAGAAATTATATGAATATATATATATAATTAGAAATTTCAAGAGTAAAGTAATTAAAAGGAAATGAAAGTCCAGAAGGTGTTTTTAAAACTCGTGTTCATGCATTCATCATTATCATGTAGATATTTTTCATGTATCTCTACTCAAACAATGTGAGAAGAAATTTCATCCAAAAGCTGCATCATGTAAGGCTGTCCATTGTGCACACCAAGCTAATAACTTCCTAAAATTTAGGATCATACCACACGTGGAGAGACGTATGTCGACCATGAATTACAACAATGACTTATGATGCATATGAGGCTATAACCCATCTCTAAATGCAGTTCCATACTCAATACTGCAAAGAGATAGAGATAGATCAACAAACATATGGCGCGGCGATTAGGAACAAACGTAAACAAGAAACTCAAAGAGCGAGACAAAATCGAGATTGCCAACCAAAGCTCGCAATAATTTTGAAGCAGATGCCATCGATCAAAATCGGGCCTACAATGCATATCAAGCTAACATGAGTTATATTATAGCGTAGACGATACTTGAATTACTTTAGGGACTTCAAACTAAGAAAATAGATAACATTTTGAAATAAATAAGATAATAAAATCACCTTCATGTTTTTTACTCCAGTTTTAATCCAGAATCAATGTCTCTCATTTTGTAGCAAAGAATCGCGATGTGACAAGAGGAATTAGCAGATGATGACAAGACTGCATCGCTTAATTCGTGATTATTTTGCATGATGGCCAAGTAATATGCAAATCCAAGAAAATACTCGGTTCTATGTAAACGAAGTGTTGCGCCGATCTTATAGCTTTCACATAAGCAGCATGTATGCTCTTATCTATTTTCAGATTCTTTCCACAAACAAGATTCTGCAAGCAAAGGGGGTGATAGAAAAGCCATTTTACTAGTATAAAGTCAACTAACATAAACCTAATTGAAATTAATTTAGTGGATACAGAACTCACGGACTTAACAAGGATTGCACATAAGCGTAGTCATAACCTCAGGCCTCAAAGATCCTAAACAAGCTTCAAATCCCTCACATATCCCGAATCAATCGACCAATACCTAGTACAAAGAGAGTGTAAACCATCGGCACCGTAGTCCTTTTTGCTTTTCCATCTCCAACAGGTAATGAGTGGTTAATGACTTAGCCAACCCATTTTAAACCATATGTCAATTCTTCCGATCATCTTCGTGAGGGGTAACGCTAAAGCATGATCACCAAGAGATCTCGTGGAGGGGAGTGATTATCCATGAAATGCGGTCTAGTTTATCCAAGCATTCATGCCAATGTGTGACCTTTTTAAGCCTAAATCGCCCATTTGCCGCTTCTCCATCTTTGTTAGGTTCGTCATTGTATTATATGCAGCAGACTCAACTTTAAAGTGTAATCATGCCATGGTTGCTCTCTGACCACTCGCACAAGATCTGCATACATAATGTGAAACACAACCGCTAAAATGAATGTATTGAAATATAATTTCCTTTAATCTGCTCAACACCCTTATCAGAAGAAAACTAAGACATGAAAAGAAAGGTATAACATTTAGGGGGATACATGATGAAATGTAAGCTCAGAAATAGAAAATAAAGATATATCAAGAATATATTAGATATTGCAATCCCGCTTCCTATAAAATGTAAAGGAAGCCTATGAAATAAAGCATCCAAAAGTCTACTATTATTAGGCTTACCATCAGTTTGAAATAAGTGATGGCATAAAATGCATGCCTCAGACTGTATTTGCGTCTGCCATTGATTACTCAAATCAATAATTATTTGAAACTCATCACTAATCAACTAGAGGATCTCCATTTAACTGAGGTAGTCTTGATCTAATTACAATCTTTTCACTTAAAACTCATAAATGCTTTTCTCAATTTATGATTATACAACTTGAATATGAATTACAACTATAAAAAGGTATGGTGTTTTTTCACTGCTCCAAACTACAATACGATAAATGACTTCTTTAAACATCATTCATAAGATGTTCGTGTGGCCCCCACATCTCTATCTTATCTTGGTTTTAAATGATTTGTGAGTTTTTATCCATGATTGCACACTTAATTTGGCCACGGGATTTTACTTTGCTGCATAAAAAAATCCTAAGCTACCCTCCCATCCAAAATTTATAAATGATTGCAACCTCATTAAAACAAAATACAAGCTTAGTCATAATGGAAGAGATCACCAATTTTACTGATCTAGTGGTTCTTGAAAATGGCAATATATATTTTCTTGAAAATAATGACTCACCAAAATGGGGTGGCCAAAAGAAAGAATTAACATCTTTAGAAACAGAAGAGCTCTACTGTCACAAAACATCCAAAAGTCCATTTCAAACCCATTCAGATATAACAACCACACACTTGATCGAGTAGTAAAAGATTCTTGGGATATAAAAAGTCCAATCGGATATGGTCGAAAGGCTATGGATTCCTGGATTCCTTCTCACTAAAAAATTATTTGAGTATGTTGCTTATGGTTCATGTACAAAGTAAAGAGAGGTCCAAATTCCTGGTATCTAAGAGCTCTTATGCGTGATGTTCTTTACTATTCTCCAACTCATAAAGGTTTGAGTATTTTCACCCTCCAATCCGAAAAACAAATGGAGGGTGTTAAATCTTTCGAGAACCTTTCCATTTACTCTGACAACTCTTTGAGGGGAGAATTCAGAGAAGAAGATTTGACATCATTTGTATCCTAACCAGTCCATTTACTCCTACTATAATAATTCACCACTAATTCCTAAAATTGAAAGCCTGTGAATCTCATAGAATGATGTTGGTAACAAAATGAATGAAGTTGTTGGAATTTTATAAACTCCCTTGGTATACTCAAGAAGAAGGGAGAATGTGATAAATCCTATGATGAAGGACAACCAAAGGATGGTGGCTTATACTCAACAGTGAGTCGTGATTTGGTCAGATGATGTAAAGAGAGGAACGTGAATGGAAGTTTTATACCAGGAAAATAATTAAAAGAAAAAAAGAGAAAGAACAACAAAAAGTAGATTTAAAACTAGTCTACTACACTTTCACATAGTGGCGAGCTAGACGTGACTTCAATTTTGGAGAAGGCGAGATTATTCTTCTTTTAACTGCAATTATTTTCCATTTCCTCTTAATGCTGTTTTTAAACATGAAAAGACACTTATAATGTGCATGAAAGAGGGTTGTAAACTGATTTCTTATAAAAAAAATATTTGAGGAGATTTACTAGCTATAAGGATTTGAAAATACAAGCTGAATGAGGTAATGGTTAAAGCTGCCACAGCATCCTTAGTTACAAGTTTCAATCCTCTGTTGGACATAGGAAATTTTATTTTACAATTCTTAGGGGCTTATGCTAACTCCCTCCGTTTCTACAAGTCTCACTCATTGGTAACATATGCAATAATTAAAAACTAGTACTATTAATATCAATTGCTTTTTTGGATTTATACTGGATTGAATTTATTTATAAGTTTCTGCAGCTCCAAAGTTTATTAGGATTCCAATGATCTTTTTATGATCTCTACCTCAACATTATGTTATAATCTAACTCCATTAACTTAACTGACCCAAATAGTGATCTCTACTTTAATTCCAACTCATACTAACTCTAATTTAGTTCCAACTAATATTAATTCCAATTAAAGTTTATCCATATCTTTCTTTCCTTTCTTGAATATAATTTACTACTTTTCCCCTAATCATCCCCACTTTTTTCCGATTGTCAATTCCCATCTCCAAAGAAAGGTATTATTTTCAATCCTTTCATCTCAATCCTCACCTTTAATGAATCAGACTGATGCTCCCATTGCTAACAGAATGTTATCTGTACCAAATATCCTCTAGTCACTTTGTTCCTACCGTATTGGCTCTTTACATTTGCTTTGTCATAAAATAATAATAATAATAATAATACAATAATAATAAAAATCAGCCCTGAAACAAGAAACTCTAGAAATCCTAAATATGGAAACATTTGTGTTTGTGGTGCCGAGGGCACTCCATGGTGATAAGATGGAAGGACGACGGTTTAGTGGAAAGAAACCCGTGGATGCAAATGGGTTTCTGAACCTATGAAACTAATAATTGGCTGGAGAGATGCAAGATGAGATTGTAGCCATGAAAACCTAAAATTCTTCAGTAATGGTTATCAATTCGCTCCAATGACTAAGATGAATTCATCACAACCTTTTATCTCTACTACCTAATTTGTTAGGAACTTATTCCTATCAAGAGCAAAGCACTCCTTTTTTCATGGGAAGTTAGAGGAGGAAGTGTATATGGATTTTCGACTAGGAAATCCAACAAGAAGAGGGTGTGCAAACTAAAGAAAATCATTTATGGTCCTTGTGGCTTGGCTTAAGCCATATTTACTAAGTCATTAAAGAAATATGGTTTTTCGTGAAACTAAGGAGACCGCACACCATATTTCAAATGCACACCATTCATGAAAATGAACATTCCCATTGTCTATGTAGACGATATAATGCTATAAATATAATTTTAAGGAAATTCAAGTTAAAGTATTACACTTGAAAGAAGAATTTGAGATAAAAGCAAATGGGACCCGAGATATTTTCTTAGCATGAAGAAGCAAGAACCAAGTATCGCATGACCTGTTTATGAAGAAAGCATGCATTGCATGACCGTTTGCAAAGAAAGCATGTATTTAATCTCATGAAATAAACTAAGATAACAAGATGCAAACTTGATGTTATTTAATTTTACAGATCCCACCACAAACAGGAGCGTAGATTAAGGGAGATTCAATGGGGACGAGGGTGGGCATCAAAGACATGTAAGAAGGCTTATTTCAAACTCCTAGCTTAGACATAGCCTATACTATGAGTACTGTCAACTTAAGCACTCGACTAAAGTTTTATTCGAAGGCTGAAAGGATTTTTGCTACCTTAAAGCCACACCAAGTAACTTTTTTCTTTTTCTTTTCTTTTTTTTTTTTCAAAGAAGAATCACCGTCTTCTAATGGAAGCTTATACTGGTATTGTGACTGGGTGATTCAGCCAATGACCAAGATCAACTATAGGTTAGTGTGCCAGTTTGAACATCAATGTAATTAAGTAACTACAAGGGTATGGTCAGAGCTACAAAAGTGCCCACTGGAGTATTGGAACCAAAAAAGTTAATATGCAAACTGTGGTGCTTCATATTTAGTACCTTTGACTTCTTTATTCTTAAAAATATGTTAAAAATAAAATTTTGTGCATATGTAATATTTTAGTTTTAATTATTTCTCATATCTATATAATCATTCTTTAAAACAATTAAGGAAACAAGAGAAGACAATTAAAATAAATCAAAAATAATCTAAAATACATTATTTTATACATTCTTTCCTTTTTCCTCCCTTCTACTTTTTCCTCCCTTCTATTTTTTTTCCGGTAAGAGATACACACAATACATTTTATAAGGACTCGAGCTGACATCTCGATCACTCTATTCCCATAAGTACCCGACACCCTCGCTCTCACCCTTTCCCCATTACTACCTCGAGACAGTTTTTCCTCAAGGGCCCCTAAATTCCCCTTATTATATATAAATATTTAAATTAAGACATTAATTTATGATGAATCAACTCCATCCGATCGACTGATCCACCAAAGATAACAACATCTTACAGCCATAATTTAAATCATCCCGCCAAACTAACATAAAAATGGAACACTGAGTAAAGGTTATGAAACCCATCATACCAACAAATGCATAATTATCTCGAATAGAACTATAACAACCATCACATAATTAATATAGTTGTCCTTTCTTAAATTAATCAACCTTTGCATAATATATCACTTTAGAATTAATACTTATAGAGCAAGAAAACTAATAAATATTTTTTTATTACAATTTTGAATAGAATAATGGTATGCAATTGTTATAGAAAAGAAAACAACACATAAACCCTTATGAGAACCCAGCACAAGGTGGTTTTGTTATCTATGGTGGTCACATTTATCCGTGAGTCTGTTTCTATGCTCACAAAAAGCTCCATTGTGCCTAAAATTAGGTTGCAGAGAAAATTAATAAGAGGCTCAAATCCATCTTTAAAAGAAGAATACACTCATCGCGTATCTAGCATTAGCATCAAACAATAAAACACAACCCAGAAAACAAAGAATATTGTTCACATGCTTCACTAATAAAACATTCAAGTTATGCATTGATAATCATAATTTCCAGGGAGATAACTCTGTTCAACAATATAATGCATTTGTGAAGCTCAGCCAAAACGCGAAAATCAGAAGAGGAAAATCTCTTGAGTGTTACCACATATAAGGTACAAGAAAGAAATCAATGTTGAATATTTTCCTAAACTAAGCAAGCTAATTACACTGACTAAGAAATATTGATTGATATAGAACTTCAACCTCAAAATTCAGAATTAATCAGGTAGAAGTCAGAAATACAGAGAAAACCAGAGGGAAGGAGCTAAGATTACGTATTAGAGGGACTGGCCTTCAGCAAAGATTTTAATCCACTGAATGCTACTCTCACCCTCTCTCTTAAGGCTTTCGCGCTCCTCAACATTCCCACTTTGTTTATCAAGATGCGCCACATTTTATCTACACTTATCACTGGGGCTTCCCATTCTCTCCAAACAGAGAAACAAGAAGCAATGAACCTTTTCTGCTATAATTGCTTTTTCGCTTTTGTAGCTTCTTCTCGATTCAAATCATACTGGGGATCTCACAAATGATGTTTAAAACCGCAGCCACAACAGTCGTAAATCATGTCGCTAATAGGATTTGATCTTCGCGTAATGAATATTTCCATCACACTTCATCAACTCAACACCGGGAAGTTTCACCTTATTTTTCATTCCACACTCAATCATAATATCTGTTTGCATTCGAAAAACACTGATAAATCATATACCAAAGAAAACTTAATATAACTGAGATAACATGATGCCAGTGATGAGATCCTGATCTGATGGTAATCGCTTTCATCATGAACAGCCACCCAATTGTGAATTTTACACCAATATTTGACTTTCTGAGTCAAAATACACTCAACCATCAATACTAATATCTGTTATGCTGGTCATGAATCTAAGATAGTTTCAAATATTCCATCTTATCCATATAAGATCAAAACTAATACTTGCATCTGCAGTAATCCATGATCAAAGAACGTCCATACAAGATATGTCAGTAGAAATGAGGTGGTAGATGTTTCAGCATTACTTGAATAAGAAACCAAGATAGATATTAGAGCAAATTGCAAATTTAAATAAACTGATCTGGGTTAATCCGTGATACATGGACCATTTCCAGCCTTCAAAAAGGAAGTACAAGAGAAGGATTAGAATCAAAACAGTTTCGATATAGTGATACTGCTCGTTCCAAACCAATTTTCCATGGAATAGTACCGGTTGAAACTTAAAGATAACATTGAACAAAAATTTGTAATCCAAACAAAAGATTAAAAGTCCAAATTCAAGTCCTACAACCAATCATGAAACATGCATTTAGATTAGTTTAAAATCTAGTTCAATGAAAGAAATTAGAGGAAACTATTACTAGTCTCCAAAAAGGGAGAAAATGAAACACATCTACAAACAAAAAACTCAACTCACCCCCTCAATTCTTTATCCACGGAGCTCTGGAAGAATGCCCTGTTCATCATATATATCAACCCAAACATTTTCTCACTTTCACACACTGACAAAAGTGCAACCTCAGATATACTTATATAAATACAAAATTCGTCTTTGATGCTGGGCCTAACGAACAAATTAAATATTTTAGCTGTAAATTAAGAAAGTACATAAATTTTAATTAAATAAATGGCCAACTTTCATGGTAAACTGGAAGTGGATTTATGATTCAAGTGAAAGTCGTGACAGAAATGCAACACATACGCAAGAAAGTGAGAGCACACATCTAAAAGAATCAGGGGCAATTTTACATGAGTATGAGAGAGATAACTAAAAAAAAGAAAAATCAAGATGAAAGTTCTAAAAAGTTTCAGATCAAGAAGTTCATTAACAAGATAAGATACAAGATAATTTTAACGAAATGACTATTAAGACATATGGTGCTACATACCACAGCTAAGAGCACCGCCGTAGATAAGTATGAGATTAACATAAACCCATTCATCGAGAAGAAAACAATGTCGAGGAAAGTCAGGAAACCCGAAAATTCTAAATTCTTCGAAATGGTAAAATAGTAATTTCGGTCGTAAAATCGGAATTTTTTGATATCGACGAACGGAGTTCTTCCGCAACTAATGCAGCTAAATCTAGGTTACCACCGCCGACCTCGCGGAATCGAGATGCATCTAATTTCATGTTTTTCAAGGCGAAAGTGTCTGGATGACACATGACATGGTTTAGGATGCCACATGGCACCTCAAGAGAGACACACAGCAAGATCCATGTAGACTGAACAAAGCACTCATAATGAACACACAGACATTAATAAAAGTAAATAAAAAATTAAGGAAACAAGAGGAAAACGTTAACCATATGGCATGAGGAAAGGGGGAGGTTTCTCCCCACCCACTCGCCAACAACCCAGAGAGGGAGGCAAAGAAAATAGGAAGTAAGAAAAGAAGGAGGAACAAAACAAAAACAAATGTGGGAAAAAAAGGAGAAAGATAAAAAGAGAATTGGTGATTCTGCCTGAAGGGTCAAGTCTGACAACCAAGACTAAAGTTATACACAGTCGCATCTATGTGTGGACATTCAAAACTGAGTTTCGACAAACTCCATATGATAAACCTTCCTACCTGCTTATTTTAAACCTAAAGGCCTTATAATGGTATGGGTTGTTTATGGAGGCCAGCGAGAGGCCTTGGCTATTTAGTTCCAAAACTTGGGACTGAATGGTAGAGGATTTCTATGACTGTCATACTCCAAGACTGCTGCGGAGTCGGGTTTGAACTGAAACTAAAGTTTCCAAGTTTTGTGTCAGGTTTCATGATAGCGGATGTTCGAACTAAACCGTCATGCTCGTAGCGACTCGAGGTACCTCACGAAGCGGTCCAAGATCGTGGACTCGTCAGGTGTTATCGCTTTGCATGAATAAATACGTCAGGTGAAAAGTATCATGTTAGTATGTTAGTTTGATGGCTAACATGGATTTACGGATGTAAATTATAATTATCGATGGTATGTAAATGTTTCATGTAAAGACTCATATATACATGTAACATGAAGGAAAATGCATCGGGCATCATGTATTCATGTACAAATACATCTGATCAAGTCAGTAAGGCCAAATTGTGGAACCCCGAAAAGTCCGTATTTCATGGAATGATAAACTAAGAATTTCAGTTGAATATCCCTAATTTTCAGATCTTGATATCAGTTCCACTTCACCTGCTTGAATCATTCACAAACTAGCCATCACGTCACTCTACCCACTCGGTGCATGCCTGAATTCCAAGCTTCTTTTCGAGGCAACAGAGGTAAAAGTGATGACTGTATGATTTTGTTGTTCAGAAGAGGTGCCATCACGGTCATGTGCAGTTATTCAAACATGAGCTCAAGTGGACCATGGTGGACACATGGCATGATGCCATTGGGAAGAAAATCCCAAAGTAGAGGGATATGGATATGAACTAAGTCAACCCAATGATAAACAACATAAAGAGAGACAAGTCCCCACCTTAAGCTCTCCCAAACTGATTTGGGAGAAGGAAAAGGAGGGAAAAAGAAAAGAGAAGGCTTTAGAGAGAGAGTGTCTACCTTCTCTGTGATTTCCTGCTCGACCATCTGGCTCGTCGAGAAAGAGGAGAAGCTGGTTCACGCCGCAAGAGCTACGCGTGGACACCGTCGTGTGGAGTTTCGATTAATTTTGGGAAAAGGATCTTCCTCCTACTTCTGTTTTATTCTTCTGGCTTAAGGTCATTTAATGGATGAGGATTTGCTAAGGCCCTGATGGTCGTGCTTTCTCTGCCCAAAACAGAATTAAGTGAAGAAAACCCCTAGAGTGGTTTCTGGATAAATTCACTGACTGTCAGTGGCTTGTGTGATGCTTGCATTATTTTATTTAATAACATGCTGATTGTGATTTTGTAAGGCCTCCAAGATGAATTGCCGGATTGTATATTAGCCCATGTGAGCTAATTTTATGTTATTGTTATGAATAAATAACATGTGGTTAGTAAGTGAATTTTGTTAATATATGCATGATTGATATATTAGCATGTGTTGTATGTTTTACTTGAATGTTCGGGGTGCCATTACATGAGCACTTAGGTGGGAGAACCTAAAAGGTGGTAATTTACCACTGAGCATTATCATCCGCTGAGGAAAAACTAGTTTGTGTAAATTCTAAGACAACACCCGTGATGGACGATCCAAGGCCTTAGAGGTAAGAACGGTCTGCTGCAAGATGGTCTCATCTTGTATTTTTGTAAAATTCTCAAGTAAGAGACCCAGCTGATGAACTGTAATCAAAACAATTTTTCACTCAAATTCTTTAGTATAAAATATATTTTTTGATGAGATGGATAATGGGCCCTATGTGGCCATTTTACTCGTATTGTGCTCACATGAGACGACGTATCGCAGTTGATTGAAGGATCCCACCTGATTAACCTCATGAACCCGAGGGGACCTCCTGACTCCAATGGATATTAAACTTCTTCCTCAAACAATCAAATAATATCCATGGAGCGAACCCTCTTTTACAACTTTACATATCTTTAGAAAATAATGCGAAGTCATGAAATTTTTTTCTTTCTTTTCTTTTTTTTTTTTTAAACACTTTAGATTTTTTCAAAATTGGCCAGCTTCTCCGCTTCTGACTTCTCCCTAAATTCTGATACCACGCAAGCATTTAAAAACACTTCAAATCTTCAAATTTTCAACTTCTATCAGAGGACTCCTCGTCCACAACTCAATCAACACAATATATATACCATATACATTTATTCATTTCAATTTCATCAAAACAT
The DNA here is from genome assembly GCA_016808115.1 of Tetrastigma voinierianum. Taxonomy (NCBI): domain Eukaryota; kingdom Viridiplantae; phylum Streptophyta; class Magnoliopsida; order Vitales; family Vitaceae; genus Tetrastigma; species Tetrastigma voinierianum. The sequence goes on along the minus strand of JAEQBH010009676.1, from coordinate 4,396 downwards.
TCAAAACTTCTTCAATTCCATGCACAGCTTTTATAAAAATTTGGGCTTGGAGCCTGACATAAGCCGACCGCTTGGAAGTAGTTCCTTTTCAAAATATATCCATATATGCATATATACATGACAAACTATTTGACATATAAAATATGTGCTTATTTATACAATGCAAGCCACATGCCGTTCTCTCGATGAAGGTCTTCACGATCGTATGAGGATACTCTACCTACGCACTGCCTCGAACCTGAAAATATTTTTTTGAAACATATGGAAAAGAATGAGCTAAAGGAGCCCAAAGGAGTGTACATTTTCATTAAAATACTTTCAAGATATACTCAAAATAATACATACTGTACAATTAAAATCCATTTATACCTTAAACATTTATGCCTTAACCTTTCTTTCAATAAATACTTATGCATTTAAACTATTTATGCTTTAAACATTTGTACCGTAAACTTTCTTTCTTTCTTTCTTTCTTTCTTTCTTCTTTCTTTCTTCTTTCTTTCTTTCCCGATGGAACCTGTGGAATAAACACACCTAACAGCCTGGCACTGACTATGGAGGGACAGTCACATTCCACCATAAATCCACTACGTCGCGGGAGAAACCCACGCTTGCATAGGGTTCCGCCATAGCACTTTATCACGTGTAAGGATATTACCTAGACACCTATTTCCCTCCCCGCTAGTAACCCATAACTTTACCCCTCTAAATCCTTACACAAAGCACTCTCTACTATGACATTTATAACATTTCTATGGTTTAAATCTATCAGTGAAAACATTTCTTCAAAATACATTTATAAATACATTTAAATCCTTCACTTTATCATTAAAACACATATGCATTCTTTAAACATTTTTAAACTTTCATAATACCTAACATATGCATACATATTTAATACACATATAAATATAGGCATTGATGCAAGATAAAACAATGCAAGATAAAACATTTCCATATGCCTTAAATGATTTACATAAAAATTTACATTAAATCCAGCCACATTAAACCATTCACTTTAAAAACTCAATTCTCAAAATATCATTTTCACTCACAGTTCACCGCTTCAATCCCGCTTGCTTCCTCAGCCCTGCCCGTCCCGATAGTCATTTTCACCTTTTCCAAGAAAATCACACTACACATTAACCATAATTTCCATTTAATCCACCATAAACACTCATTCTATATTCTTATTCCTCTAGGAATCTATTTTACTAGGGAATTGAACTAATCCAATCGGATCATCCAAATTAAAGTTATGGCACATTTTTCATGCCAACTAGTCATTTTACCGATTTTTCTAGTAACAGTTTGTGGCTATCATTTTTTCCCGAGGTCTTGACTTCATATTTTGACACTAAGTGTCCTGTACTCATTTAAAGCTAAGGTGCTAAGGGTTCTATTCCATCTGAATCACCCACCCGGAGCACCGAAACTCACTTTTTTACGTCCAAATAACTGGGCTAATCTATGTTCAAAACTGAACCAGAATTTGGCTTGCACATGGTCCTACTTCTTTGAGTGAATATTTAGGCCACTTAGGATCAGAATTTTATGATACCTTTCTTCTTAAGTTTTGTTTTCCTTCAAGTCTATTTTACGTAGCCACTTAAATAACTCAAATCGGATCAAAATTGAGCAAGTTATGGCCAAAATACCAAAACTGGTCAAAACAGAAAATGTGATACTGTATCGAGACTGCTGCCCAAAATCGACCAAAATGTGTTTCTTCCATTTTTCTTTCACTTAAACACTAAATCTGATGCATTATACCCATTTCAACATACACTCACTATCAAACTCCTAACCCTTACTCACTTGATTTTGTCAAAACCCTAACCTTAAACCATGGCTTTCTCAATTGATATTGGGAATTCGGTTAACCATTAAAACCTAAATACCATCAATTTAACATCCATACCAGAATTTAAGACAACATGGGAAAAACATCAAACCCTAACTTTCCCACCATGAAAAACTTCATTTGTTTCTTGAGTTTTTGGCTCCTCTCCTGATTACCACTCTGAAGATCACTTGAAAGTTTGAATGAGGAGAAAATCACATCTCATACCTTTGCCCCTTCACTTTTTCTTCTTGCTTCTCCTTTCTCTCCTTTCTTTCTCTCTTTTCTTCCTCTCCTTTCTCTCCTAATTTCTGCCCTTTTAACTTTTTGAGAGACCAAATAATTATTTTGTTTGTCTCCCATTTAAATATTCTGTAATCTCTACCACAATTTGGTCCTCCATTTTTATATTGCCAATCAACTTATTTTATTGCATTTGAGCCCATGAACCTCATTGGTCAATTCTAATGAGTCACAAACCCTAACTTAGCCCTTAAGAAATGTTTTGATTGGCTCTCATAAGAAAATATCTCCATTTATCGTATTTTTATTCCTTTGTCTTGAGCAAATCGCTTGCATCGATTAACTGGCTAAAATATTCTATGGTCGCCCAAACTTCAAATCGACCATGAAATATTCTAATTAAATCCTTCATGCTGGATTCCGTGCTTTGAAATCACCGAAATCGGATTTAAAATCATTAAATCTAAATCCTGACAATAGCGTATTATTATCCGACTACGCTCGACGCTTTGGAAACTATCCAAACTAGGACCCCCGCTTCACTGGGCTTTTTGTTTCATAGACTCTAAGATGCTTCCTGGGACATTTTTCGTATTTTTCTTTACCCAATTCAAAAAATTTCAACACAGTCTCCGAATTTTCACCAACAATGAGATCACCAACTTCCCATTCTCTCTAAATATCAATTCAAAGTCAGGAACCGAAATTTTTACAAATCTTCTGCAAACCCCTACATTCTGAATATAGAAGAAAACTATTATTCCTTAGGGCATCTTGGCTACAATTTTCGAAAATTTTCACTTCACGCCCAAATGATGTCCAGAGCGCTCTAAATTCTAATCCACCCGCTTCTATCATTAGACCTCAAATCAGTTCAATAACTACTATTATAACATTCAATAAGGTTGGGTTTTACAATCACCCCTCCTTATAAAAATTTCGTCCTCGAAATTTAAATTCTCATGTTGCTTCCTCTCTACCGTGATTCATCCACAACACCTTTACTAAAGGAATCACTTGCTTTTAAAGAACTCTAATCATTTCGACAACAATTTGAACCCCAGCTCTTCTTCATAATACAAATCTTCTTTCAATTCAACCGCTGATCTCTTAACACATGTGAAGAATCACATATACTTTCGGGGCTGAAATGTAAAATATGTCATGTATTCGCCAATTCAGTGGCAACCTCTAACTAAGACGCTTACCTCCAATTATTTCCATAATTTACAAAGTCCCATATGTGAGAGGACTTAACTTCCCTTTCTTTCCGAATATCAAACACCTTCCTGTAAGAGTTATCCTCATAAATACCCATCCTCACCTAAAATTCCAAATCTCTCGGTTATCAACATATCCTTTCTCACACTTTGAAAGCTATCTTTAATCGATCACGATAACTTTAACATTATCTCATTGTGTACTCGAACAATTTATGAACCTAAAACTTTCTCTCCCTTCTCATCCCAACATAATGGAGTCCTACACTTCCTTCCATATAAGGCCTCAGTTTGCCTCCAATGCTTACGATAACCATTATCAGAGGAAAACTCCATTAATGGTAAATGTCTTTCCTAACTTCCTTTAAACTTAACACACAAGCCTCAAAAGATAACTTCCAATGTCTGTATGGCTCTTCAGATTGTCATCCGCAGCCTGCCAACCCTTTGATATACAACTCACCCAACTTCAACTAAGTCACTATTTTTCCATAGGTAGGAAATTGATTGATTTCGTCAATCTATCCACAATCACCTATATCACGTCATAACCACTCTGGCAAAGTGGAAAAAAAAATCCATCATGATTCTCTCCCATTTCCACTGAGGGATCTAAGAGACTATAAGAACCCCGCAAATTCGATGCTCAACCTTAACTTTTAACAAATGAGTCATTTGGAAATAAATTTAACATCTTTCTTTATACCCGTCCACCTTTAGTATCTCTCAGCAGATGATACTTTTGTTTCCTCGATGCATCGTATACGCAGAAAAGTGAGCCTCTCCCATAATTTATTTCCTTTAATCTTCCCACATCTAGTACACATAACCTCGTGACCTATCATCACTAGCACCATATGCCCGCATTCAAAATCCTTTAATCGCCTGCACTCGCCTTCCCTTTTCAATTTAATCATGATCGATTCTCGGTCTATAGCTCCCTTATCTTGTCTATGCACAGGACTAACATGAAATGTAGCCAGTAAGGCTCCAATATCCGTCAACTCTAGTCTCGCACCTAAAGACCTCACCTGATAAATCTGTGGAGGTACACAACCTTTAGGTGAGATATGGAACCCGTGAGGCTTCC
>JAEQBH010009675.1:0-55349 GCA_016808115.1 Tetrastigma voinierianum | reverse complement strand
TTGAGTTTGACAAAAGTAAAGATTTTGGTGTCAGCGTGGCTAAATCGTCGATAAGCTTGCTTTAGTCGAAAAATTCGTATTTGGAATGATAGATCACAGGAAAAGCCAAAATTTGGGTTTTTCGGCGTATTCTTGCGGGTCGATTGAATCGCGTGTTTTTACGAGTGCTTCGCGCGTGGCCATAGGTGGCGTGGAAGCGACGCCCACGTGTTTATCGGGATGAAATCGAAGCGGTCGATTTTCGTAAATCTGAGAAAGAAGATTTGAAAAGAAAAAAACTTAAAAGCTCACCTGCTCTGTCCGTCTCTCTGTTCGTCTGAATGGAGCAAAAGCTTTGTTTCAACTTTGTTTTTTGTTTTTGTTTTTTATATGTGGGTTATATTAATAATAAAGCTTTGTCATTCTGATCCAGATTCATTTAAAGCAAATTTATTTTGTCAGGTTTGATTTTATTTATCATAAATGAATATTAACATATCTTTGAATTTTGAATTTTCCGAATCCAGTTTGGTTTATTTCTTTGTCAATTAACAAAATTAGTAAAATATTGATGCGTGCCGAGTGGCGACTTTTACAGGTCAGCTAGATTTCGCGAGCCCAGATTTGGCGGTAGTCAGTTTCGTCGTCAGAGATACAGGAGATTTCGAGCTTATACGAAGATTACGCGATTCGTTATTATTGTTTTCTTGTTGGCTTTCGTGATTATCTTTGGCCTCGAGCTCATGGTGCAGAATCCGACTTTTGATCCTCTTATGGCTGTCTACAGCTTAATTATCATACAATATCATTCTTCAAGTAATGATTCTTAGCTTGTTTTAAATCTGAGTCAGGGTTGAAATTTATAATTCACAATTTCGTCTCGAAATCTTCTGGTAATGGCAGTCTGCCTCTGGCTACGATATCGTATGCACATGTCTCTCGGGACCAGGTGTACAAAAAAATTCAAAATTAAGCACAATTTACAATAATATTTACATAGTTCAGAGCAAGGTAGATAAGGTGGCTCACCAAATTTAAATACTTAAAAAAATATTCATAAGTTGAATTTAATCATGAAAATTTATAAAAATAATCAATTATGTTTCTACATTTATGATACAAGTGTCAAAAGTAAATTAATGGCATATAGTAAAATTTAATTTACACAAATAACTATAAAGGGTCCTCTCAAGAATATTAAATTGAGAACATGCTACTCATAAATGGAGATTTAAATCTAGCAGAAGTCTTATAAAATCACACAAAAAAATCATACAAGTCCCTTAAGATGTCTAAAATGTATATAAAAAATATAGGTTTAGGATTTATAGTTTGAAATTGAATTTTAAATCAAACAGATTCATTTATGGTCATGTCGTTAAATTTATACAGAATATATATTCACGATTTATATGTCAAAGTTGAACTTCATGATGTATATAATTTGAAAAAAAATATGAAAAAGAACTAAGACTCTACTAATTTAATTTAATAGAAACACATTAGGTATCCAGATGTTGGTAAAAGCGAGCAATGTGCAAATTTATACACGTATTTACCATTTTAAAATATCTTCTGTCGAATAAAATCCCAAAATTAAATATAATAAGTCAAAAATGCTCTACAATATGTTGAATTTTTATGATAAGGATATAGAAAACCGTTAAATTTCTTTTGGATAGTCTCTTTCTCTATTTAGTCTCTCCCCTCCTCCCCTTCTCTCTTCTTCCTCTTTTTTCCTTTGGATTTCTTTCTCCTCTTTTTGTATTTTTTACTCCTGATCTCCTTCTCTTTCTTCCTTATCTCTTTCCCTCTCTCTTCTCTTCTTCTCAGCTGGCACCTCTTTTCTCTCTTTTTATAAAAACAAAGTCTCTCACCCTCCTTTTCTATATAAAATCTCTTCTTTTGAAAAAATTATTTACCCATTTTTGCATTTCTTCCCAAATCCCAATTCCCACTAACCTTGATTTTTGATTGATTTATTTATTTATTTATTATTATTTTATCCCCAAATTCCTCCTTTGAATATATATATATATATATATATATATATATATATATATATATATATATATATATATATATATATATATCCATCACCTTCTTTTAAAAAAAATTCGCTATTTTTAATCCCTCCTTTTTTTAAAATGGTTCCCATTTTTGGCATTTTCTTCTTCCAAATCCCGGTTCCACCATTCTTGATTTTGATTGTTTATTTATTTATTTATTATACACTATTTTATGTCTTTTTCTCGATTCATCATTTGCATCCTTCTCTCTTTAAAAAAAAAATAAAAATCTCCATCACCTTCTTTTAAAAAAAAAATTTACTTCTTCTTTTTCTCCCCCCAATCCCTCCTTTTTTTTTTAAATGGTTTTCTGTTTGGCATTTTCTTATCCAAATCCGGTTCCACCTAACCTTGATTTTGATTGATTTTATTTGTTATTTATTACTATTTTATGTCTTTTCTCCCCAAATTCATCCTTTGCATCCTTCTCTCTTTAAAAAAATAAAAATCTGTCCTTCTTTTTTAATCCCTTAATTTCCTCCTTTTTTCCTTAAATGGTTCCCCATTTTTTGACAATTTCTTCCCAAATCCCGATTCCACCAAACCTTGATTTTAATTGATTTATTTGTTATTTATTATTATTTTATGTCTTTTTCTCCCCCAAATTCCTCGCTTTGATCCTTCTCTTTTATATATATATATATATATATATATATCCACCACAACTTCTTTTTATAAAAAAAAAATTACTTCTTCCTTTCTACCCCCAATCCCTCCTTTTTTTAAAATGGTTTATTTTTGCATTTTCTTCTCAATCGGTTCACAAACCTTGATTTTTATTGATTTGTTATTTATTTATTACTATTTTATTTCTTTTTCCTCCCAAGGAATTCGTCATACACAATCCCATGGCTATTGTGGCGGCCCAGGCAGGGGTCAGTTGATCTGCGTCGACAGCTGGGTATTCGTGAAGGTCGGGTTGACCCAGGCATCTCTCCGCAATCGGCGAGTCTCCTTTGTACGATGAAATTTTCTGTCAAGATCTGACTTGTAATATAAACTTTTTGTCCCAATCAGCATCCCAGTCGCATGATATATATACGAGGTAAAAGCGGTATCTTAGGCCCACATCTGCACAATACTCATCATCAATACAAACCAGCCCATATCCAATAGTTTCAATAATTCAAAGTTACTCTTACTCTGAATATATTAAAAAATCTTGGAATTCTAATACATATCAAAACCATCAGCCACATTCAGGCTTTTCTTTGCAAACTCAATCTAAGTTATTCCTCGCCATACGCTCACTGTACGCAATAAATAATATCCTCGACGGTGAGCTAATCTTCCGATAGTGGAATCTGCAAATGGGCACACTCTCAGCCTCAAGTGCGTATCACGATCTTTCCCAGAAATAAACAAACATTCGAAGCAAATGCATGATCCTACTTGAATGTCTAACTAATCATCTCATACCACAGAGTCTCATGAGCTCCCTCACACTTTCGCTTTAAGCCTCGTATAGGAAGTATTATATGTTTATTTGTGGACCCTCCGATGTATATATGCTCCCGATTGGGTCATACTGCGATGATTGATGTGTTATGGACTACCCTCCGTGTATATCGGTGGGTCGTCTCAGACAATTGATATTTTTGGTATGGACTATCCTCAGATAATTATCGTTTTTAGACAATACTCCGAAACCATTTCTCTGGGCTCAGCCCTATTGCACTCACTCTCTTAGGTCACAGGAATTATTAAAAGGTGCGTATGGAATCTGTCGATGCCAATTAATTCTGATCCCATAACACATGCAAATGTATAAACATGCATATATTCATAAAAATTAAATCACCCCGTCATGTTATGTAATTTCGCATTTCATCACATCAAAATTAGCTCCACATGGGTTTAATGATCAAATACGAAGCGATTCTCTTGAATTACTCGATCAAACAATTAAATTCACAAGGTATTTTGTGAACATTCTGAGAATGGTAGAGCCACCGATTACTATTCTGAAAAATCACTGTCGTCGGTTCACTTTGTGAACTCAAATTTCCACGGTATTCTAGGCCACTATACATACAAAAAGCACCATTTATTACATAATGTCGACATACCCATCACAAAAGCGGTCGGAAGTGAGCTTGCATTTTGTCCATTGAGTTTCAAAAATTGCGGTCGGTCCCAGATTTGGACGGAATCAAGCGCCCCTGCGGCCTCATTCAGCTCAAACATCAACATAGCTCTTAAACAAAGTAAAACTGATAGGAGAATCCCTATCTCATGGGTTGTCAGAAAACTCCTCGGTCGAGTGTCACGCGTGGCCTCGATCGTCGATGACACTAACTGCTCTGGCCCGGTCCATTGTCGGATCTGCTAGAAATCTAGAGAGAAGCCTAACCTTCTCACTCTAAGCGAACACACTCTTTGTTTGTAAGTGCTCTTATTTACGTTTTCTTTTGCTTTTTGGATTGGAAGAACCACTTTGACCTCTAATTGGCTTTTCAACTTAAAACAATTCCATTAATATCAATTATCATCCTTTACGGTTGATATTTGGCACTCGGTCATTCATTTTCATAGTTCTACTGCTACGTCGCAGCTTATGGCCATTATTCAATGTCATATGTAGCAGCACCAGATCCGGGGTCCAGTTGACTACCGTCTGACCCATGAAATACAGTGGATGTCGGTTCTTACAGCAATGGCACCCAAGAAGATTGGATGAGTCATCATGCTGTGGGAGGCTCTCGCAGTTACAGCCGTCTAACGTGAAACACGATACGAGACATCATGAAATCCAATCTGAGAGTAAACGGCCACTTGGGCTGACCAGTAATACTCATCTGACTGACAAGCATGTCGATGGTTTCAAAAGAGTTAATTAATTCTCTTTTACCTGACATATATTAAAATTCTAACATTCTAATACGTATACATCACAAAACCAATCAGGCTTTTCTTCTAGCTTCCGACCTCACAGGGCAGTAGTCTCTCGCCACGCTCCTGTACAGTAAAATGTGTCGCCGGCGGGGTGGAGCTAATGCTTTCAGTGGTGGAAGTGCCCTAAGTGGGTTTCTTCTCAGCTTTCAGTGCGATCTTGATGTTAAAAATAAACGTACGTTAAGCAAATCGTGATCCACTGCTTGAATGTCTACATGATTAACTCGAATAGTCGCTGGCATTCTCTCACCTTTACTTTAGCGCCATTATGAGAATTATAGTTTTGTTAGTTTGTGGGCAACCCTCCGATGTGTATGCTCCGATTGGGCATTTCAGGCGATTGATATATTATTTATTTGTGGACTACCATCGGAGTAGATCATCGATTGGTACTCGGGCTGATTGATATTTTAATTTGGACTACCCTCGATTAGCATTTTTAAGCGACCCTCGAACCATTTCTGCAGGCACAAATACCGTACGCGCTCCACATAATCCTGGATGTTGAGTGCATATGGAATGCATAATATCTCAAATTGTCTGATCCCAATTCGCATGCAAATATATACATGAATATATTAGCATTAAAAATTAAATCAGCGTAATCGTGTTATGTAATTATTATCTCAAACATCAAAATTATTAGCTCACTTGAACAATGATCAAGTAAACAATTCAATTTAGATTACTTGACCAAAGCTATAGCAGAAATTTGATTTACGGAATAAAGAACAAAATCGTAATTTCGATTCTGAAATTGATTTGGTTAAAAAATCCAGATTAATTCTCTAGATCTCGGATGATGAAATGGATTTCACCGTTGGAATCGTCTCGTGAAATCTAGCTAACGATAAATTGCGTCGAATTCGCAGAGACGGTCGAGTTGGCGCGTTTTCGAGGCGTCGCGTTTGGTCTTAATAAGCGATTTTCGATCGCGACGAAAGTCACACATAACAATCTTTCATGTACACCATAAGTGGTATAGTAGAAAATAATGAAATGGACTTGAGAAATAGTCTTGAATGTCGAATCACAGGAAATGAAAGGGCCAGAAATGGGTCATTTGGGGTGATTTTAAGTTACTAAAGGCAAAAAAAAAGTCTTTACAGTCTTCATCTCCCACAAATTCAAAAGGCTAGAACGTGAAATGAAAGGAAGGGGGATGCAGTAGCTGGGGAGAAACGAAAATGGTGGTTACAGAGAGAGTCTGCGAGCACCTGCAGAAATGCGAATCCGGTAGTCGGCGGTCTTGGGCTAGAAAAAGCGTTACGCGGGGCTTGTTTATCTGCGTGATTTCCGGGTTTAATGGTTTTAATAGCTCCCGAGGTCGGGGTTCTCACTCTTTGCGTTTATTCAGTTTAAGTATTTTACAAATGTTTGAGTCGAAAGAGGCCGTTAGGGGCCGTTTGATCGGTCCCAAAACATGGGACCGAATTATTGGAAAATTTTTTATGTGGTGCAGCCGTAACCAGTGGTGGGGGCTGTTTGGGTAAATCAGTCTTGTTGATTTATGGATTAAATGGTCTTTGGTATGTATAGAGTAGGAAATGGCCGTGAAACCGGGTTCGCAAGTGAACCCTTTGAATGGATGTGTGTTTAGATATCGTAAAACCTAGGTTTCTTTGTTCATAGGAATAGTGACACTAAAATATATTTTTGTGTGAATATGTGCTTGGTAAGTGATTTAATTAAATTGCTCGTGTTTGATCGTGCTTACAGTGAAATTTAATTTTGATGTAGTTGTAAAATTCATGCTTGTGATTGTGTGATTTGAAGTATGCGAGTATATTCATGTTTATATGTTGCATGTGATTAAATTTGTATTGGAGCCGGCATACATGCATTATATGCCTTGGAACCTTTGGGATTATAGGGTAGGTCGTGAGATGAAGTCTAGAAAGCGGTTGAAGGAGGGTTGTCTAAAAACATTAGTGCTCCGGTGGTGGAAATTTAAAATATCAATCGTCGGGCGGCCCCAATTGATGTTGTCGGAGGGTAGTCCTGAACAAATAATATATCGATCGTCGGGCGGCCCGATTGATATATGTATATATTTTGTCGGGTTGTCAGCGATAAAGCGATAGTGCTCTGAAACCCAGGTAGTGTGAGAGAGTCGGTGGACTCGGGATGCAGGTTGGTCGTGAGCGTTAGTAGGATGTCATTCTTTGAATGTGTGTGTTTGCTGAACGTGCCAGCGCACTTAGGTGGTGATTAGCCTTGGGGCGATTCTCCTCATGAACTTCAACAGTGATCATGGGACCCTTTACGGTACGGGGGGCGTCTGGGGATGTGACAATCTGAAATTTGAGATTAGAAGAAAAACGGATTAGTAGGCTTTGGAGCTTTGTGATGTTACATGTCATTAAATTTGAGTATTTTTAATATATGTTGTATAAGAGTAAAACATTTGAACTCTTTTAACTATTGGGTATATAGTTGGATTCGTAGTTGGTATGTATATTGAGTATTGTTTATGGGCCCAGTGGTAGTACTGTGCAGTTGAATATATTGGATTATATTGCCTTTGTTTAGGACGGGGATATGCGGTGTGTATTTGGGTAAAGGCTAAGAGTCTGAGGAATTTCTGGGTCACAAGAATGGCGTCGAACAACGACATCCGCTTATGTCCATGAGTTGACAATTAAATTGATGGACCCCGGGTTGGGGGTGTCACCTGAGTATTTTCTACAAATTATATTTTTTGAAATTCTTGTTTAGAGCAGTGAAACCACCTCGACTCTTGTTCTATCAAGCCGTCAATTTAGTTCACTTTGTGAACGTATTTCTTGGTCATTTATTTGGGAATCGAAACCAATCGTGATTTATGGAACCATTCATCACACATTTAACCCAAACGAGGCGAAGTAGGCGTCACGGTTTGTTCGTGAACTATAAAATCAGGCTTGTTGATTAAGATTTTGGAGCCGTCGGCAGATTGAGCTCGACCAAGCAAAACATTAACATAGTACTTCGCGAAGAATAAAGCCGAGTAGGGAAGCCTCACATACCGGAGTTTGTCAACTCAACGATCGTACCACGCGTAGAGCGCTCTGCGTCGAGCAGTTTTAAGCCCTTTTGCCAGAAGGCTGCAAGCGGTCGGATCGCGATGTCTGAAAGTCGGGCATTCTCTCTCTACAGAATTTACCGTGTTGACCCTTTGCATCTCATCGGCGCTGTAGCACGTTTGCTGGCTTAATGAAGGGAGAAGATGCACTCTGTTGTTGTCGCTTTATGACTTAAAATCAAAATCAATGCTATTATATCCGCTGTTTACGATTTGACATTGACTATCACCGATGCATCCATTTTCATTGTTTCTCTACTCATACCACCTTAGCAGTGCAGCCCCGGAGTCGTGCATATGTGACTTTTCGTCGTGCTCGAAAATCGTTTCTGGCCTTGGCAATGATGTCTCGAAAAGCACGTGTAGAATTCAAACATCTCTCGAGTCGACAAAATTTTACGTGCTAGCTAGATTTGTGAGACGATAGATTCGATAGATGCAATCTGTTTCATCGTGAATATCTAGAGAATTAAATTTCGGTTACTAACCAAAATAACAGATTTGTAATCAAAATTACGATTTGCCCATTTTCGAGGAAATTGGAGTTTCTTGGGTCTTACATTCTCCCCTCATAAGATTTCGTCCCAAAGGTGGGACGTTCGTCGCTTTCTTTCATATACTCGATGCACTTTACCGTACATATGTGATTATTTAAATTTTAAGCGACTAAACTACGTACCTTCATCCTAAACGAGAGGGATAGGTGGCGCATCATGTCCTCGCGGCTCCGCGTGCCTCCCTCCCACTCCATAGTGCCTCCATGAAATGCATTAGCTGGCCTCCGGTCTTTGCGTCATGAAACACGATCCGCATTTATCGGCGATGCACCTTGGTCCCTCCTCGAGGTCCCATCGATTATCGACCTCAATCATCCCCGATCCACCCGTGAAATTTGGATCTGGAGTATATTTAGGGCATGGGTGAAACACCTTGTGGACACGTGACATCTTGGCGGTAATGCTAGCCGTGCATAGTGGTGCCTACCCTTTCGGTATCTCGAAGGTCCAGTGAACCTAGGCGATAGCTTCAAACTTCCCAGAATCGACCCACTCCTCTCTTATGCATCACCTTGAGAAGGCGTGATCCGACCTCGAACTCTCTGGGGTGGCGTGGCACATGCGCCTGGCCTTACAGGCTGGCCAGGCAGAAGGCTTGTCGTATCACACTCACCTTCCTCGGAGGTGTCTCCCCAATTAGATGGGACCCCGTTGATGGGACTGTTCACCTCGGTCGACCTGACGGTGACTGCGTAGCCTCAATATAGTGCTGCCTCATACGGTGCCATGCAGCTATACTCCTTTGATAAGCATTGTTGTAGGCGAATTCCACTAGGGCAAATGCTCCTCCCGTTTGCCCTTATGATCAGGCATGCTCATGCGTGTCATAACCACTGTATAGTCTGCCGGGTGACTGTGCTGCGAAGGGTGGAGCTATTGTACTCATAGTCGATCGTGCCTAGCCTTTGGAAACTCTTCAAAAGTGCGCCGTCGCTCTGGGTCTGTGAGCATTATGGATGCGGCGCCATGTAGTGGGACTATCTCTGAATGTACTCTTAAGTGAGATCCCTCCCGGAGCGAAGGGTCCTTAGTGCGTTGTCTTCACCGACAAACAGGCCGGTCCACAATCACTGCCACTGCTGCGCCAGCCTTTTATTTCGTCCGGCGGCAAGTGGGTCTAAAGTCCATCGTGGCGATGTTCCGACCATCCGGCCACGCTCCGTCATTTGAAGTGGCCATAAGCTTAAGTGCTTTCGGCCAACAACTGTGACATGAGACATGCTGAGCGAACAAAGTCACCCTACATGTCTCTTCATCCAGCGCTCAAGGCTAATTATGTGACGAAGATCACATTTTATCTTGTGCCACTGGATGTCACGACAAATGAAACGATGAAGCTCACGAGAATCCTCTCTCAAATCGAATTGAATGGGAACCACTACGAATCCTCTGTCTGGAACTACACCATGTGTTGATGATTCGTCCGCAATCACCCGTACTGTTGTACTAGGTCACATTCGGATACTATCTCTGCGTCACGCTACAGGACTCAATCCACTCTGCTTTCGGCCAGTGGTTGTAGCCACTAAGCTCCCTAAGGTACCTTAAGTCGCTCTTGTAACATTGGCCCCAATCCACAGGTCTAGAAACTCAGCACTCAAGGCTATCTGTGGCGCTCTGTGATTGGCGAGTGCATCCAGCCACCATTTACCTTACAGGGATGGTGTCTGATGAAGTCATCCTCTGGAATAAGTCAAATACAGGTTTCCATGTGAGGTCATTGTGTGCATCTCTTGAACATGGTGCAGGTACACTTCAAACTCCTCGCTTAGTATAAGTAGTAGGCCAAAATCCTTGGCGAGACTAGGCATTAATTCCATGTCGTGTGGGGTAATTGCTAATCAGATTTCTTAGTTGTGAGAACCTTAAGCTACTACCCTCCGGCACGTCAAAACACATTGTCAAATACCCGAGGCATCCTGATCATGTACCTGATTTCCCTGTAGGTTCATCAAGATGGGGGGCGAAGTAGTCTCCTCTTCAACTCCTGAGATGCTCTGCGCATCAGTCATCCCACAGTGGTGGCTCCTTCGGTCGACCTAGTCTTGAGTCTTTGCTATCCTGGAGAAATCCTCGTGAATCTCACGTAATACCCGGTCGATCGAAACTTCATTATCTCGAAGGCTTGACCTTTCCCAGCTCATC
Organism: Tetrastigma voinierianum; assembly: GCA_016808115.1. NCBI lineage: Eukaryota > Viridiplantae > Streptophyta > Magnoliopsida > Vitales > Vitaceae > Tetrastigma > Tetrastigma voinierianum. Next base: position 44,640 of record JAEQBH010009675.1, on the reverse strand, counting down.
ACTACCTCGACAGCCTCTTGGTCGTGGCGCATCACGATGCGTAGCGCGTGTAGAAAATCTGCTGTTCTTGGAACTCGCTTCACGGACTTGAAGTAGTGATGGTGCTGGCTGATTGTAAAGCGATCGCCGAAGTGATCTTCGTACTCCACTTTGATGGGGTGAAGTGAATCATCATCTGAGAAGCTACGACAATTCAGTCTAAATAGGGTTGGAATATTGCGAGATCATGGACTCTGCTGTGGCATTCGTCGATACAAAGGGCATCACGAAATGTAGCTGAAGTGCGTAATAACGAGTCTAAAAAGCGCTGTCTTAGGTATATACCATGTCACTAACCATCAGCGATGGTAACTAGTGCGTGATCACATCTTGATAGACTGTTTCTCGTGATCAAACAAATCGTCAATCTCGAAGTGATGGATGCGATTCAACGATGCAACAACCACATTCAGCGCCAAGCGAATTGATACACGAGTCGAATGGTCTTGTCCTTCTTCTTCATGACGAGCCGGGCGCCCGTGGTGAAGTGCTTTCGGTGTGAGCCCCCCTTGTCAATGGCTCCTGTAGCGTTTCGGGTTCCTGCCCGGCTTTCAGCTGGTGCCATCATGCGGAGTCATAAAGATAGGTGAAGTACCGGGGTGTAACTTCATTTGAAGTCTTACTATCTTGTGGAGGTAGTCCGGGTAGCTCATACGGAAAACATCCACATACCATCTTTACACCGAGGTAGATCTAAATGCAGTTTCTCCTCGTCCTCTAGGAATTAAGGCTCGCTAGCCAACACCGCTACTTGTCACGCTGGACTCATACTATAGGCCAATATCATGTTTGTCCCCCTGAAGACTCCTGCGAGTGCAGTCCTACGTGTAGGTTGTAACCCTCTTGCTCTCGCAATCGATAGCGACCACATGGCGTGACGATCCATCCACAGGGATGACGTAGAACTCGACATGTCCGTGATCTCGGGTCCCTTTGCCAAGTAGTCACGAGATCTCATTTCATGACCTGACATATCATTCCTATTCGCCCTGTCCCTGGGAGAACTCACATACAAAAAGGCTCCCTCCCAGGACTCAACCTCTAAGCCCTGACTCGATCGCAACTTATGCGTGATGAATGAATCTGAAGCACAGAATCAAATAACACTCTAGCCCGTGGCGAGATACTTAAAAGCATTACCTATGTGAGCGGCTTATACCGCTGACTCGGCTGGGTGTGGCTGGCATAGACACGCCCTTAGACCCCCGATGTCCCTTTGCTGTGGGCCCCTCGTCCTCTGCCTCACCCGTACTTGCTGGCTCTCGGGCTGCACTTGTAAATCTGGGGTGCAGTGTAGCTCACTGGCGAGGCTTGGCCTACGGCACATCTTGTCTTTGTGGGAGGAATGTGCGTATCCTCTCATCCCACCTCTGTTTGGGGTGGTGATCCGAAACCACAGGATCCTGTCTCGGCGATCCGTCTCGTGTGTCGGCTGGCCGACAATGGTACTTTCCTCTGTCCACACTTTGTTGGAAACTCTCATCTGTCTTCTTTGGCCAAAAGCTGACTCTCATCTGTCCCTGGCTTGGATAGCCGTGACTCTGAGATCCTCGCGAACTAGAGGAGCCCTCACGCCTCTTCCCCAGATGGAGGCGTGTCCTTGCTCTTGCCCCCTTTAACACTCGCGTCAGTGCTCAGGAGCATCCTCACATCTCTCTCTATGGTCGAGGTTGTCGACCATGGAATCCATATCCGTAGGCGAAGTCCTGCAATCACGGCCCGAATGGACAAATTCGGTCCATTCTCAAATCTCTCACCTTGGCGGATCGGTGTACGTAATCATCGGCCGTCGGACTAACTCGTGAATCTAGCCACATAGTCCGCATCCACAGTCATAGCCCCTGCTGCTTGTTATAGGAACTCGAGCCTTCGCATGTCTCGCGGTCTGGAAAATACTTGCCATGAATAGCTCACGACTACGCCCGTGTCATAACCTCTAAGTCTCTAGAAGTCTAACTCATCTCCACCATGCAGGGCCTCGCCCTGCATTTTGGAATACGTACTTTGATCTGGTCGTATCGGAGGTGATCTCCGTACGCCTCCCGGTGCGTTCTCGATCTGCATAAACCAATGGTCGCCACCATGGATCTCCTCCCCTATGAATGTAGGAGGGGATGATGTGCGCAAACCTTTGGAGGTTACTAGGACCTTCGACTTTGCTCTGTTGGCTTTGTGGATAGCGACCCCATTTGCGACACCTACGGCCTCGTAAAGCATCTTGATCGAGCATGGGCGGTGGTCGAATGTGGGGTGGTGCTGTTGGTGCCGAGTGAGCGTCCTCTCGTCCCTCGTCCTCTACCTAGCCATCCTCTGAGAATTAACATAGAAGTTAAATCTCAATACGTATCTACAAGAGCATAAGCAATACAGGATGCTCAATCAGCCTGCGTAAATCAGTATACACATTGTCCTTACATTTCGGGTGTCTGAGGCAATTAATTTTGCATTTAAAATATTGTTTTCAACAAAAATTTATTTTCAAAAATTTCGTTTTTTGAAAATTTTATTTTTCAAAAATTTTGTCTAATTGCAAGTTTACAATTCAATGAAGTATCTCCGAGACATAAACACAGCCTCGAGATACTATTCACACACCGAAAATTTTTTTTTCACACACTACGTCAATGCATTTATAGTAAATGCAATATGAATATTCATATGGCCAAATCATACCTGAAAATTTTAAAAAATTTGTACTGCTTTTTTTACTATGAATAGTGTTTATGAAACGGTGTCCATGAGCGGTGACCTAAACGATGCCTTGTCACAAAGCTGGGTTGGGTGCAGTGTGCACACTACGAACCAGTCGCGTGCACAGCGCTGCGGTGCCCATGTCGTGAAGCGTCTTTAGCGCCTGACAACCCAGTCGTGTGCATGCTTCAGCGTATTTGCCGGCGCATGTCGGCGCCACATCTTTGGCGATGCACTTGTCGCGACACGCCCAGGCAGCCTACCCCAGGTCGCGACCTCACTTCGATGTCGCGACATCAAGGCAGCGAATTATGTCGACATCGAATCGTGTCGTACCCTCAGTACTCTAGGTCGCGACCTGGCGGTCATAACGCGAGCCTCGTAAGCCCGATCCACCCGGTCGCGATGTCCATTTTCTTATCGCAACCTCCGCGCGGCCAAACCCGAGTAGCGACCCTCGAGTGTGTCGCGACCTCAAATTGTTTCTCCGAGGTCACAACACTTAAGGAATTTCATGTGAGCACAGGACCATCGATCCCTAACCTCGGCCCGGTCGCGACACCAAAGGATATCGCGACACCAACTCCTCGATCCAGGTTTACGCCTTGCAAAAAAAAATTTTTTGTTTTTCAAAATCGATAAAATAACCTTTAAAAAAAAAAAAAAAAAAAAAAAAAAAAAAAAATTCACGCTACTCCTTTTGATGGAGTAGCTAACCCACTACGCCGCCACAACTTCAATATATTTATAAAAGTATTTTATTAATCTTCTTGAGTTTTGCTGTAAAACTAGAAAATTAATACAACTTCATCACTGACCAAACAAATTTATAAAATTTATTTAAAATTTTTTACGGATAATATTGTTCCAAAATTTTCTCAAAGCGTCGATCTATGCAACTAGTAAAATTTATTACAGTTTCATTTCATTGTTAATAAACAAATAAATTTCTAAAATTTATTTCTTTTATTTTTATTCTTCCCGGTTTTACTCCTTTGTAAAACTTCCAAAAGGTACTCTCTTCCATGCTAATCTTAAGCACACAAAGTTTCCATATTTCATAACATGGTACACATACCATTCATCGAACATTCACCTGACATTTCGCCGAATACACAAAACGCAATAGCGTGCGTGCAGTGTCTAGTTTGCCAGTGATTTCCTAGGTATTCTCATACCTACACTTATCATCAAACCACACCTAGTGGTGATGGATACCCAGGCAGGAGCTCCTAGGTGATGCATTATGCCTAAACTCGATACCAAATTTGTGACACCTCGATCAGGGGTCCGTTGACTACCAGTAAACCCGCAAATACAAGTGGATGTCGAAGTTTACTGACGCCACTTTAGAAAATCGGTAGAGTCTCCTTTGTGGGAGCTCTACCCGAGTTCTAACACACACTAAAACTACATCCCGAGCAGCCATGAAATCGAATGCATGAGTAAAGCGGCCCACTTGAGCTTGATAGCAATGCTCATCATAATCTGACAACCCATATCCATGGTTTGAAGAGTTAGTAGTCTCTTTTGACATATATTAAAATTCTAATTAATACATGTATAAATCCCTTAAAAACCCAGAAGTCGCGGTCGAACTTCTTCTTCTGACCTGGACGGCGTCTCGCCGCGTGCTCCCTGTACGTAAAATAATATCCGCCGACGGGGTCAGGCTAATGCTTTCGATAGTGGGATTTGCCTAAGTGGGGCTACTTCTCGCTTTAAGTGCGGTCTGATGTTAGAAATAAGCATGCATTCAAACAAATGCATGATCACTGCTTGAATACATGATTAAAAACACGGAGACCCAGTCTGTGTAGGCTACTCCCTTCGCACTGGCCTCATTATGAGAATTATAGTTTTGTTAGTTTGTGGGCAACCCTCCCAGATGTGTATATATCAATTTTTACAACGCTCCAGACGATTGATATATTATTATTTATTTAATGAATTCTATAGATGAATATCTGATTGGGTGCTAGACGATTGATATTTTAATTTGGACCGCCCCTCAGATGATTAACGTTTTAAGCCCGACCCTCAAGAACATTTCTCTAGACTCATCTCATGCAACTATAATATTATAATCGCAGGGTATTCAGGTGCGTATGGAATACGTGTATCTGCGATTGATCTGATTCTAGTCGCAAAATATATCTGTGGAATATATTAGCATAGAATTAAATCCACCTGATCATATTTATGTAATTATCATCTCAAACATCAAATTAGCTCATGGGCTAATGATTCATATGGCAAATTGATTTGGATTCTTGACCCAATGCAAATATTTAAATTGTATTTTTTTGAAATTACTATTTAGAACGATGGAAACATCATTTTCTGCATTTCTATCAAACAATTATCAGTTCACTTTGTGAACTGTATTTCGACCATTTAGGCTGAGATCAAACAATCGTGATTTATGGAATTATTCATCACACATTTAACCCAAACGGTCAGTAAACGTCTGGTACATTATTCAAATCTAATCCAAGCATTTCGGTTAAGATTTGGAAGGCAGATCAAGCGGCTTAGTTCAAGGCCTCAACCCGGCAAAGCTTGATGCGTAAATGCTTAGCGAAGAGAATAAAACCAGTAGGGAGAAACCACACCTGCAAGTTTGTCAAAAGCTTCGCCAAATCTCATGTCTTGCAACGTAGTGGCTCATAAACGATTTTCCTTAAATAGAAGGCTGAAGCGATCGGATGTAGATGTGAAGTGGGGCGTTACCTGCAATTCCTATAAATCATTTGGCCACTGCATCTCCCCCCCTTCCTTTTCCTTCTTCCCCGCGTTTCTTTTTTGGCTTAATGAAGGAGAGAATTAACTATACACTATTTGTCTTTGTGGGCTTAAAATCAAATCGAAATCACTTATTATGTCGCCATTCTAGATTGCGGCCGTTCGTATTTATCTCGATCGTCAATTTTAAATGTTTCTACCCACTCATACCACTTATGGTACATGAGTGCGTCTTTATATCTTGAACTTTATTAGTATATCGAAAATCGTTTCAGCTTCTGAAGCGATCACGCCGAGAAAAAAGTGTAAATTCGTCTCGAATTTATGTGAAATTTCACGTGCTTATAGATTTGAAATGATTACGCGGTCTGTCAGTTTCTGTCGTAGATGTTTAGAATAAATTTGGTTTTAAATAACGAATTTTGTAGTAAAATTACGATTTTTCCTTAATTTTTCGAGAATTGGAATTTCTCGAATTCTTCTGATATGTAGCTTTTGTCCACGTCAATCGTTTGTGCTTTTTAGCTTGATGCCTCGAAAATGTGTAGTGATTCCCGGTATATCGAGTGGTAGGAGGTCGGTCTTTAAGTACAGATTTGAGACGATTCTGACAATTGAAATGGATTTGATCGTCAGAGATGAAATTGTTCAGACCCACCCCAGCGAAATAACAATTTTGGCAAAATTGATTTTGTCGTTTTTAGGAAATTGGGATTTACGAGTTTTCAATACTCTTTTTAGTAAAAATAAAATCCCACCACCTTCTTTTTTAATCCCTCCTTTTTAAAAAAATGGTTCCTATTTTGTCATTTTCTTCCATAAATCCCGATTCCCACAAGCCTTGATTTTTAATTGATTAATTAATTAATTAATTATTTATTTATTTTTCTTTTTCTCCCCAAATTCCTCGCTTTGATCCTTCTCTTTTATATATATATATATATATATATATATATATATATATATATATATATATATATATATCCACCACCTTCTTTTTATAAAAAAAAATGTACTTCTTCTTTTTCTACCCCCAATCCCTCCTTTTTCTTTTTAAATGGTTCCCATTTTTGGCATTTTCTTCTCCCGAATCGGTTCCCACCAAGAACCTTCGATTTTGATTGATTTTTTATTTGTTTATTTATTAGTATTTTATTCTTTTTCTTACCCCAATTCTAATCTTTGCATCTTCTCTCTTTAAAAAAAAATAAAAATCTCCACCACCTTCTTTTTTTTAATCCCCCAATCCCTCCTTTCTTTTAAAATGGTTCCCCATTTTTGGCATTTTCTTCCCCCAAATCCCGGTTCCCACCAAACCTTGATTTTTGATTGATTTTATTTATTTATTTAGTATTCTTATTCTATTTTATTTTATGGATGCCACTTGGTAGTCATACTGGCGTTCAACATTAATTTTTTTTTTTTAAACTATATACATAAATTTTGATTTTAAAAATTAATCTTAAAACTGCATTAATCAATTACGATTTTAAGATAAATTTAAAGCGCATATTCAGCCAGTACGGTTTAAGGTAAATTTAAAAATACATTCTGAGATACGATTTTAAGTTAATTTTCAAAACCCCGCGTTTAATGAATATGGTTTAAGGTTAATTTTAGCTGCGGGTTGATGAATCTTTGTTTTAAAAAACAGATTCTTTTGTGAATATTTTGAAAATAAATTTATATGTCTTAAATTTTAAATGAATTAGTTTTATATTAAATTAATCACTGTCATAGAAATCGAAAAGTAATAAAATATTAACATCCTACGCTATAGGTGGTGTGATATCTTTTAAACTATGGAAGTGATATCGAGTTTGAATCTTATAAATGCGGTTATGATGGTAGACTGCTCGCCGCTATAGTGCTCTCGAGTTAGTTTAAATTGTAGTATGAGCTTTAAAAATCACGCTTATGCGTCTGCGAGCCACTCTTACATGTATTCGTGATCAGAATAATCGTTATTTGCTTTGTTGAAACTGCAAAAATCTTTAAATATACCATGTGGAAATTTGTCATTGTGAAGGCATCATTCTCACTCTCATTCTTGCATTCAGGCACTACGTGTTAATCGTATTGATTATTTTTTCTCTTACTGCAAACATTATTCCCGTTTGTAGTATTAGTCGTTGAGTTAAAAGGGTCTGATGCGTTTTAAATGTAAAGATAAAATTTCGGATTTTGGTGAAATTACCAGTTTATCATTTTCATAAAATTAGAATTTTGGGGTCTTATAATAACCATTATTGCAGCAAATTAATAAATTATTATGTTAAGTCTGTAGTAATTTATTGAATGCTAATAAATTTAATAACAAATTATTTAATTTAAATAAGAATTAATAGAAAATATCATTTGGATACCTATTATTTATAGTTTTTCTAAACAAAACATATAAATGATTTTTTAATTATATTTTTACTTTTGTAATATATAGTAGATACAGATGGAAAGCATGGGAGAAAACGAGGCGGAGGTGACTGGGCACGTCTGAAATAATTAATGTTGATGAGACTCGCCATTATAATTTTATATATTATTTCTATTTACACATTCCGATCAGAACGTAACGTGTTCTAGAATTTAATTAGATTGGTCGATTAAAACAAAAATTTCTGTAATTTCGTCATATGGCATATTAGATATTAAATATCAAAAATATCTTTCAATCATTGAAATTGAAGAACAATAAAAATCTCAACTCCCCAACAACTCAACTTTTACATAAAAACCCTTTCACGTTCTGATTATTTACAACATTTAAAAAAAAATGATTTCTATAAGAACAAAAACAGTACCGGTTCCTAACACTTATCCTCATTAAAAACCTGTTCTGGCCAATTGCAATTCAACACCACGTGGGTGGATTGATCCACCAATCATAATGGCCATATTATATGTAACCTCATCCTGTTTGACAAGTGACATCAATACAAACATGCTTACTTTAAGTATTTGATCAAATGTAGTTTTAGCTTTTAGTTTTGATATTGGAAAGAGCTGTACATATCAACATCTTTCATTAATACTTTTATAGTTAAGGTCATAGTTGAGGCTCTAGTATACAGACTTTTCAACAATAGTTTATATCAGCTGATGATCAAGAAGCTATGGTGAACATCCATTGGAACACGCTTTTGTTAGGTAACTTAGATATCATTTCGAACTAATGTTGAGGTGTTTATTTTTTCTTAAGTATTGAATATAATTTTTGAGAGCATGTTAAATAGAGCTTAATGGCATTAAGTATTAAATTGTTATTATTTAACGTTGAATAGTAAGTAAGATAAGCCAGCGGAATGAATTAGCTGAGTTCGCTAGCACTCGCGCCGCGCTGTGTTATGAGTTTACGTTCTGTTGTAATTGGGTTTTTAGAAGGTTCGAGTTATTTAAATCAAAGAAAGTTGAGTATTGTTATTAACTTGTCTGCACTTCTTGCAGATTATATTTTAAAAATATTTTTTTATTATTTTATTTTATACTTTAATATAAATATTAATAATAATAATAATTAGAATGTTTTTTAATAAATAATTTATAAAAATTCCTAATATTTTTATTTTTTGTGAAATATATTAATTTTAATATAATAAACATAAAAAAATTAAAAATTAAAATATTAAAAATAAAAACAAAAATCAAATGTAAACGATGTCACGGGTTTGAGAATTTTCTCATCACTTACCAACTATCTTTGTCTACTACATTTAATTTTTTAAATGGAATGAGTTGAAATTGAAAAAAATCAGCAGTACTGTCCAGCCTCCCGCTGTCGTTTAGTAGCGAGTGTTTACAGCCTCACTCCTTGTTGGCGATGATGAAGTTTTTAACTTTATTTTGATGGAATATAAGCTTTTTGAATAGAAAAGTAAAATATTTTCTTTTTATTAAAAAACTTTACAAAAAAATTAAACAATGATAAGTCGTAAAGTTTGAAAAACAAACAACCCTTATAGGGATTCGCCAATTGGCACTCAGATTTCCCCACATGAACCATATATTTTATTGATGCTTCTAACTTTGCCATTTGATTCCAACCTTTTGAATTTACTCCAATCTCCATGTCTAGCAAATTTTTTAATGTCACAATTACAAGAATTTAAGATTACAATCACTTCTTATTTTAAAATTATATAAAAAAAAAATTAAATGATCAATAATGGAATCTTTAGAAGAAGAAAAAATTAAAATGATGATAACTCATTCTTAGTTAATAATCCTTGGGGTGGAATCTTGAATAAAGAAATTAAATTAATCACTAACTGTTCTTGGTTTCCGAAAAGTCAGGTTTGTGTGATTAAATTAGATCATTTTAATAGCCATCACATGTGACATTATATTGCTTCTTTATAGATCCCTCTATTGGAATAAGATAGTTTTCATAATATTTATCAAAGTATGGATGTTGCTTTTTTTTTTTGAAAAGCCTAAAATAGTTCTTAGTGAGCATACATGATTTCCCAAATATTGGAACGTTAAAGATAATTGGAGTCTGCGATTGCTTTTTCCTTAACCATTAACATTATAAAGAGTAGATCTTGCTTTTTACATTAAATCTTTAATTCTGATATAGTAAACTATTTTAGGTAGACTCAAACGAGACCTCTCATTTCCTTATATCTTGTCTTTTGAAACGTTAAATGTTTTTCTGTATAGGTTAGGCATGATGAGCAGTGAATCTTAATTTATTTATGGTTCTTACAACATAATATATATATGCAAAAAGTGAATAGGAAGTAAAAAATAAATAAAAATTTATGGTTCTTTAGATGATACTGATAATGTGTACCATTCTCATACATTACTTCGGCCAGTCTAAGAAAGTGTTTGAGGAAATTAATTTAAGAACTTAATAACCATTTAAATCATTAAGTAAAATTAAATATGTTTGATAATTTACGTGTCTAGCGACATAAAGAAGCTTGGCAATTCGTGACGCTGTTTATAAATAGCTAAAGTGAAAAATTTTAATTTAGGTGGTTTGTGAGCTCCGAGATTTTAGATATAAATGCGTGGCATTTCTGATGTGGATCGAGTAACTCTTTCGAAGATGAAATAAAGTCGGAGTTCGTGTCTTAAGAAGCGAAATTTTGTGTTTTACTCTCTCTCTCCTGCTCTCCACGCTCTGCAGTCTCCTCCTTTCATTTTTTTACTTTGCTTTTTCTTCTTTTTATCCTTTTTTTTTTTATACGTGGCCCATAATGTCGTCTCTCATTCGGATGTTTATGGTAATTTATTTTTGATTCAATTTATTTTAATGAACTTAGCTCAAGCTATTTCACGGATTACGAGATTTTTCGTAAAAATCTTGTCCTTTGGAGTCATTTGACAACTTATCACCTGAAAATCGTAAAAATTACGATTATCTTATAATTCGTGAAATTTTACGGGTCATTAGATTTGAGGCAATTCTTAGTATTGCGTCAGTTTAAAGTAAATCGAATCTAGAGAAATTTCTAGGTTTTCTGAACTAATACAGCCATTTATTATTATTATTATCATTTACCTTTTTTTTTAAAAATTTTCCTAATTTTCAGGGTTTACAAATCGTTGACTTAATATCGATCATACATAGAATTAAAATAAATAAAAGCTTAAAAAATTATAAATTATTAGAGAATACATGTAATTAAATAAGTTAAAAATTAATAAAAATAAAATTTGTTTTATATTAATATTATTTATTTCTTTCCATTTTTTTTCCTCTCTAAGGTTTTGTTTGAAACTAGAAAAATACTAACAAAGAAAAGAGAAAAACTAGATAATAAAAGGAAGAAAAAGAAAATTTTTGTGTTGTATAAGAGTAAATCATTAACTCTTGGTATGGTTATATAATTTGGAACATATATATTGTGATGAGTATTGGTTTATGATGAGAGGCGTTTTACTCATGTGATTGATGTTGGGAGACGGGTTATATACGGGTTATATACAAGTTGTGTATCACGGGTGGAGCTCCCACGTACAAGGAGGCTTTGCCAGATTTTCGTGAAAGATGTCGGGTGCTGACGTTGCGGTATTTAATGGGTTTGATCGGTAGTCAGCGACCTCGGGATTTGGGCGTCGCGAGGCCGCGCGCGTGCGCGGCCGTGTCGTGGCTCCCTTCTCGGTGGAGTGTCGCTGTGCCGGCCCAGTGTCGTGGCCGTGTCGCGGCGTGCCGGCCGTATGTCGTGTCGTCTTCCTTGGCCTTATGAGCTGTGCGTATAGCGGGGCCCCCAGGCGCCATGTGCGGGCACTGTGGTTGTGTCGCCTTGGCCTGCGCGCCCACTACACGCCGTGTCGCGGTGCTTCCCTAGGCCGTGTCGCGCCCGTATTGTGACACAACCCGGCTTTGTGCGCGCGTACATCACGATACGATTGTATAGCGACCCGAATCCTCCCGACAACCACGATACATGTCACGTTACAAAACGTTGTATAAACTCGCTCTAAAATGGGCGTAGCCCCTTTCGGTTCGTTTTACGCCTTTGTTTTTCCTCCATTCCGACTCACTAGATGCCACGAAAAAAATTCGATAAACCAAATAAATTTATTAAATTTTATTTTTTTTTTATTTTTTTTTCCAGTTTTACACACTGTAAAGCCTAAAAAAAAATTTTTTCACATCATTTTTTTTTTCATTTAATTCTGGACTATTTGCCCAAAATTCCTCAAACACTTGTTCTCACTCTAACCCTAGTGTTCAACATCATTCTTATGCTATTCACCAAGCATACAATTTCAATCACACAACACATAACATTTCATGTTAATGCACACCATTCACACATCAATGATAATCATATATTATACACCCAATCACACATGAACTCTGGTGCATGTAGTGTTATAATCTGTCATATTGATTGTCTGAGTAATCGCCACACCTAACCTCTAACATCGAGGCTATACCAGGAGGGATTGCTTGATGTTCTTATGCCTCGATGACCATGGCCTAAGCCCCGAGTCCCTCGATCCCTAGGTTTTCATTTACCTCACGCTCTACACCCAGAGCTCCAAATTGTCGTTTACCTTAGGCTACGTCTGCATTATTATTTCCGGCAAGGTGTCTGTTGTAACCGTCAGCCTTGAATAATCGTGGATGTCGGGTAGCTTGAGCCCACCTCCATGAGAAAATCGACGAGTCTAACTGTACGGGGAGGAGGCTCTACGAGGTCTGGCGCAATAAAATGAGTTCTGACCACCACAGATTACACATATGAATAAAATGAGTAAAGTAAGCGCTTGGGCCCCTGCATCAATGCTCGCAAAATATATCAACTGACTATCTTACATGGTTCAAGAGTTAACACATTACTCTTAATACAAACATATATTAAAAGTTTAACTTGATCTAATACATGTTATATAAAATCAATACCCAAAGCCACAACCCGGCTTTCTTCTATACGTGGCCTCTAGTGAGTGCCGCCTTCCCCGATTGCTCCCTGTACCTGAAATGGTGATCCCTCGACAGGGTGAGCAAAGGCCCGGTAGAAAAGCTGTTCTGGAGTTCTCGCACTAAAAGTGCGCATGCATGGCGAGTGTCGCGTTGAATTTCGCTGAACTTACTCGAATGTCTACATATTGTCCATCAAAGTCACTCTTTAGACTCGCCATATCTTTCAAAGCGAAATCTCAGTAAAATATTGATTTTAACAAAACGTTTGAAAACTCTGCAGTCCATTGAAATGTTGGACTACCTCAGGCGAATGTGTTGGAGAGACAAAAAGAGAAACAATTCATGGGCTCCTCCAACGTGTAATTGTTGGACCATCTCCCAACATAATTTTCCGGAAAATCATCCATTGAAATTCCTTTCGCAACTATGTTCGTTTTTGTTTCATTTCATGTCATGCACTCACTCCTAATATTTTAGGGTGCCATAGTGCATATGGAATGCATGATGTCAATTCCAACACATTCATGCTAATATATTCACATGCATATATATTAACATAATTAAATCACATAAAACATGTTATGCAAATTCACAATCAATTACACGAAATTAGCTCACATTGGCTAATTAAACCACGAGCAATTCATTTGAATCACTCAACCAAACACATTTTCACACAAAATAATTTCGGTAATAAGCTATTCAAAGTGAGCAGTGAAACCTCGGGTTCTTGTTCGCGACCCATATGAAAATAAAGATTTTCTCCGCTCCCGGTCCAAGCTTTTGAGAAAAGCGGAATTTAATTTAAAAACAAGTCTCGGAACATTCTGGCAGATTTATTGACTCTTGGAATAAAGAAGATTAAGCATGAGTAGGAAAAGATCCCTATCTCTTGGGTTGTTGGATCTCACTTGAATTGGTCTTGCAATTAGTCATCGCGTAGAGTAACTCGTACTTCTTTAGTCGGCAGAAGCCCAGTCCGTCGGTCGGAATCCTAGAGAGAAGGTGCTATCTCTCTCTCTAAAAATCATATCTCCCAGCCCACTGCATCTCCGTTCAGCATTCTGCCCGTTTTTGGTCTTTTAGAAGATAGGCAACATTGCGTCGCTGTCTTACCGTTAAACATTCAAATAATGTACTTATATCCTCTTTCTTGGATTTTTGACCTTGTATTTGTCTCGGTCGTGAATTTATGTCGTCTACCTACTTTGTGCGACATGTGTCACGCTGAGTACATGTTATAGATGAAACTGTCGCATCTCCGTATCGTTTTTTCACGGTAACGTCTGCGTCGCCGGCGTGCGGAGTTCATTGTATCGGGTCGACGAATTGGCGTGGTAGCTGGGTTGTGAGGCAGTTCAACGGCGAGTTTGTTTAGGTCATCAGAGATGAAGATTTCGGGATTTTACCATTACGATTTTCCCGTTTTTCGAGAAAAATTGGAATTTTAGGTGTTCTGACACGTTAGCCTCAATCCATAGAAAAAATAATAAAAAGAAATCGCAGTTGAAATTTGACAACCATATCATTCAAATCAATAAGAGCAAAATTTATGATTAAAATAATTTACATAGACTTTGATTTCCACTTGATTCAATAAGCCAAAAATCTATAATTAAAATCAAAAAAATTTTAAATTGCAATTCCGTCAATAAGCGAACCGAAACTACAAAATATAGAAAACAAATTCGAGCAACTTCATTGTCAATTAAAGTAGCTATGATACCTATTGCTGAATTATTTTGTGAGATTATGAGCATTTATTAAGCCCAAAATAATTGATTAACAATTAAAAGAATCAATAAACGTATTATAAAATACAAACTTTATTGAATAAATCAGCATATCAATTTATAGCGTGTAGAAAAACATGCTTATATGATTAGAAATTATTAGCGGTTATTTATCTCCAAAGAAATATATAAGAGATAAAATCAAAGAGAAAGATGATTAAGGTTAAAAATGAATATATTTATTTTCCTTAAATAATTGTTTACTAAATCCTTATTAAATTATAGTGTTCGATTTATTTATATATACATGGAATAAGATAAAGTTTGATTCAATGGTTTATCAAAATAAAGAAAATAAAATCTAGGGCCTATAACTAATTAATATTAAAACATATCATAAATAATTTATAATTAATATACACAATTAAATTTGAAATTGAAATTTTGAAAGAATAAAGGAGTGTAGTTAATTTAAAACCACATTTATTAACTACCATTTTAAGTTTAGTTTTACATTACTTGCCAAATTAAATTTGAAAGAGCGTCTTTATTAGTTTGCGGAAATTGTAAAGCAGTGAAATTGAAAATTTGAAAGAATAAAGGTAGTTGGTAATTAGAGAAGAATGGTGTGTGGCAGGAGCAGAAGGGCGTCTAAAAATGTGGGCCAGAAACTGTTAGGGTAGGGAGGCATTTGCGTAAAAAGACAGGAATAGAATAGGACACATCGTTCCAGCATTGGCTAATTAAATGCTTCCATAATTGCGCGGGTTCCAAGGGGTGATAGAGTGGGGCGCAATTCTTATTAAATTCGAGAAGAAAGGCATGTCTGCTTGGCTATATTATATGTTTATAACAAACAAAATGTAAGGAAACTCTTTCAGCTCTCAGTCCTCACCTCCTTCCCTGCGCAGCATTTGGTTTGATTGACCTGTTTATGTTTATGGTGGTGGTCTTTGCTTGGCGCCCCTCTTTGCTCTTGTAGCCTGTTTTCCAAAACCAAATTCAAAAAAAAAACCCACGGGTTAGTTTTACGGTCGCATGACGTCGATTTTAAATTATTATGTTAATGTCATATAAAATTAATTTATTGAATGCTAATAAATTTAATAACGATTATTCAATTTAAATAGAATTAATAGAAATGTATCGAGTTGGATCTGGCTGTTGTTTTCTATAGTTTTTCTAAACCAAAAATAAAAATGATTTTTTAATTATATTTTAACTTTTTGTAATATAAAAAATAAAAATAAAAATGTGTAATTAAATAAAAAATAAATTTAATTTAAGCTTCATTTTTAAATGATTTTAAGTAGAATATATTTTTAGTTTAGCAGATAGAACTTAAAAGCTTCTAATGATAATTTTGTATTTTAATTTTTAAATTTAGAAAGTAAAACATTATATGTTTTATTTTAAATTTTTATTTCAATTTTAAAAGAGAATTAAAAATAATGAAAAATATGATTTTAGAATAAATTATTTTTAAGTATTTTATTTTTTTAAAAGTGAAATGAATTATTAATTGAAATGATTGAATATGTCTAAATAAAATGAAATATGAAGAGTGTAGCCCGAACCAGGGGATCCATTGACTACGAGTCAACCCTTCGAAATACTCGTGAATGTCAAGATTGACGGAGCATTTCTCCGCGAAATCGGATGAGTCTCCTTTGTGCGGGGGCTACACTTGAATAAAACCTGCGTATCACGCGTAAGCGGTGAAATATCGATATATCGATCACATGAGTAATATGGCCGCGGGCCGTGACGATATATCTGTCACAACTATGAATCCATTATAAATAGTTCGCAAAGTTCTGATATTTTCACTCCTTATCTGATACATATATTAAAATTGACGTTTAATCCCGTATATATAAATCAATAAAGAAAGCCTGGCTTGGCTTTCTTCCAATCCTCAATCCTAGATAGCGCATTCCTCATACAGCTCACAATACCTGTAAATAATATCCATATTGATGGTAATGCTCGATAGTGGAATACGCACAAATTAATTTCTTCTCTTTAAGTAGGTCTGATGTTAAAATAAACATACGTTCAATAATCATGATGCTGCCAGATGTTTGTGACAGGCTGGAGATCTCGAGTCCTCATCGACTCTCTCCACATTCGCTAAGCCTCGTGTAGAAATTATTGTTTTGTTGGTAGGATAACCATCCTGTAATATATATCGATTGGCGAATATAAAGCCCGATTGATATATTGTTGTTTGTGGGCTATCATACGATGAATATCAAATTAGGCCGTCTCAGATGATTGATATTTTTAATTTGGACTACTCTCAGATAATTAATATTTTAAATGACCCTCAGAACCATTTCTCTGGGCTAAATACAAATGCGGCTCGACCCTTATAGTCCTAGGGTGTTTCCGATTGCATATCAGATAAAATGTATCTTGATTGATCTGATCTGGCTAACATGCAAATGTCTTAAGCAGCCACCTGCTCCAACATAATATCGATCAGCGCGTCGTATAAGTATAATTATCATTTTCAAACTATAAAATTAGCTCACTTGAACTAATAATCAAAAGCACGGCGTTATCATGAATTCTGGGCCCGAAGCGTATTAAATTATGCAAAAATTATTTTGAGAACCTTGTTTGAGAAATGGTAAAACCTACGGTTATTATTCGAAGTCTGATCGTCGGTTCGCCCAGTGACTGGGTTTCCACGATAATTCAGGCCCTATGCATATCCTGATACAATTCATTTCATAATTTATGAATTTAGCACCCCATAACAGCCCGATAGTCACAGATTGAAAAAAAATTCTAAAAAAATTTCCAACAATTCGATTCCCGAGTTTATTGGCCGTCAGAAACGGCCTCGGCCTTGTCGGCTCAAACATCGAAAAAAATCTTAAGAGAAGGAATAAAGCTAAGTGGAGAAGCCCTACCTCAAGGGTTTGTCAAAGCTCCTCAAATCAGTCCACGCGTAGCCCGCTCTGATGATGACTTTCATGCTGATAAGAATTTGCCCAGACGATTCGAATCGTACGTATTTTTAGAGAGAGATGCGATCTTTGTACCAAAAACGCCATTTCGGCTACCGGATCTCAGATTATCTACCCACGTTTTTTCTTATTTTTGTTGGAAAGAAGAGTCACATTTACAATTTCGTCTTTTAGTAAAGCTTAATCAAATTATGTGGCCATTCGTCCGCCGTTTGATTTGACGGCTGTGGCTATCGATCGTCGTTCCAGCCGTTTACTGCATCCCAGCCTTAGGCGTATAGTCGTGTTATATCATGGCTTTCGTTTGCGCCAGAAAATGGTTCTGACTTTTCGAAACCGATGCCTCGAAAAGCGTGTAAATTCAGATTTGTCACCGACAAAATTTACGTGCTAAATTTAAGATTTGAGGAGACTGATTCGGCAAAGGTGAAATCAGTTTAAATGCATCCCGAGATCCCCAAAGAATAAATTTTGGATTTTTAACGAAATTACGATTTGTGTCAGTACGATTTTCGTAGTTTTTCGAGAAGTGGAATTTGAATTAACTAGAAAGAAACTCATATAAACAAATATGGAAAGAGAATGAAATAATGGAGTTTTAACATTATTTTTATTTATTAAATACAAATAAGATAAGATTATTTATAAGTGTTTGAGAATTAAAATGCGCATATATAATCTCAATGTTTAAGACAACTAGTATTTACTTTACCAAAGGTGACTAATATTCTGTTTGTCAGATTTATTGTCATTAATATATTTCCTTATATGACTTATATTGATGACCATTATGGAATTTAAGGAAGCTTTGTCGGGATGTCTCGTTAAAACATTAGTAAAATACGATAGGACAAAATCACACCTGAAAGGAAAAATTTACAGTAAACTAACATCCATTTATATACTCCCCCTCATGTCGATGTCATTTTAGTTGACACATTCGAATATTATATAATAAGCTTTATTGAATGTTGGGGTTATAGTATTTATGAACAAGCGTGTTAGTGCTCGGCTTAGCGCATATTTGTTGAGTTCGTGATGGCTTTATCATCGATTTAAAAAAAGATAGCCAGAATCCACATATCGAGTAATAGTGACATTGACTCATTTGGTAAATATGCTCATATTAGTAGTTTCGGAATGTAATCTGTCTTTGATCTTCCTGATGTTTCGAGTTTAAATAAATATACTTGAGATATAAGTCTGTAGGTAAGCATTTAAGATATGGTATTTTATGGTAAGAGTAAATTTTCGTCATTTGAGGACAAAATTAATATTTTTTCATATCAAGCAGGTAACCATAATTTGTAAAATTGGGTTAAAAATTAAATTTTGTTTCAAAAACAATTTTTATACTTAATGAGATAATAGAGTAAAACTGGGAAAAACATAAAACTTGGCTTCAAAAAATATCCCCATGAATAATCTAAAAAAAATAGAGATTAATAAATAAAATGGATGGATATTTCATTATATATTTATTTCAAAAACATCCAATAATCAATGAAACAAATGAATAATTATTAAAATAAATTTATTCTTATTTGGTTTCTCAAAAAAAAAAAACCCAAAAGAAAGCGCATCTTGGAACGATAATGTAATAAATGGATTTAGGAAACGTCGATCCGATTTTCATGGTTGACATTATCGTCAATCAAATAAAGAAATAATATTAAAAACATTGTGAATCGGACAACCACATGCCATTCCGTCAATAAAACAAAATTCCATAATTAAAATAAATTGTATAGACTTGGATTCCATGATTTAATAAGCCAAATTTTCTTGATTAAAATCCAAAATTTATTTTAAATTGCAATTCGTGTCAATAAAAACAAACAAAACACATAAAATATACAAAAACAAATTTGATAGCTTCATTGTCAATTAAAATAGATATGATACCCATTGTTAGATTATTTATGAGATCAAGAGCATTTATTAAGTCCAAATAATTGATTAACAATTAAAAGACCTAATAAATATATTACAAAATCATAAATTTTTATTGAATAAAAAAAATATATCAATTTACAGTTTATAGAAACATATTTGAAATGATCTAAAATTATTGGCTATTATTTATCTGAAAAGAAATTTATAAAGACAAATCAAAGAAAAATAATTAAGCTAAGATGAATATATATATATTTTAAAAGAATATTTTGTCAAACCCTTATTAAATTATATATAATACAAGGAAATGATTAAACTTTTTGTCCAATAAAAGTTTTAAAAGAATTTTTTATGGAGCATTCCGTTTTAAAGATAATTTCGTGAAACATTTACGTCTTTTGAGTAGTTGAGCCTGCCAATTAATTTACGTCTTTTGGTAGTTGGAGCCTGCCAATTATTTATGGGCTGGACAACCACCCAGTAATGTATACATTCAAAAGATCGGCCACTATAAATTAATGGATGGGAGATCCGAGGGGATGTAAGGGGAGAGAGAGAGTTGAAATATAAATAAAAAGTATATTGATAATTTTTTGTGATGATTTTTCAATAATTTTTTACTTATTTTTAAAGTTATGTTAGAAAAAAAAAATATAAATGATTAAAAATAATCAATGAGTATACCAAATTAAAAATGGGTCTTCTTGCGTATTCCTAACTGCGCACTGAGTTCCCAGACAGAGAGGAGAATGAGTGGTGGTCAGAAACTATTTATGGTGATTGACCTCTCAGCTCTCGCTCTCTCCCGCCTCTCCACTCACCTCCCTGACCGACTGCCCAACAGTGACAACTTGTTCAACATTGTGGGTCCCAATTCCCGGTTGATTTGGCTTTTAGGTTTTTTCGGTGGATGGATTTTCCAATTCAGACTTTTTATTAATTATATAATGTTTAAAAAATAAAAAAAAAGAGAGGAAAAAAATAGAATGAAAAAGCTACCATCTGCAGTTTAGGTTGCCACCGTTTCTATAGAGAGTGCTATCATATTATATATGTATTGTACCCAAAAATAATTATATATATATTTCAAAAGAATAGCTGTTCAATTGGAACATTGCTGTTACCAGTCGAAAGCTATGTACCAAGCCTAGCTATATTCCTATCAAACAAAAAATAGTGGAAACTCTTCCCTCCACTCTCCACTCTCAGTCTCCTGATGACAGCAACGTGGGTTTTGATTGAAAGAATAAAGAGGTAATATTGAGAAAAGACGGATGGGTGAGTAGGTAATTTATGCAAAGAGTGGTGGGTAACAGACAGGTAGTAGTACCCATTCATTCCTTCATCTTCCTTAACCTTACTTCTTCATCTTCTCTATCGTTTACACTGCACCACGGATCTCCCAGAAAATCTAGGATTAGAAATCCAAGAAAGTCTACTCACCATCGCCGCGGCATCAGCTAGGATTAAAAATCTGGTTCATCTCGGTAAGAAAGTGATTTTTAGTCATTTTGAAGAGGAATCTCAAATTTCTCTTACAAAAGTTGATTTTTTTTTGTTGTAATAGGCAGAAATGGAGTAAGAATATACGGAATCGGCTTTTTTTCTTCTCTAAGAAGACCGAGTTGACTCGGAATCTCAGCCGAAACATCGGACTCGGCGCGGCCCCACTCGACCGAGTTTTTGAACCCTGCAGTCCTGACTCATCTCAAATAATCTTCTCCTATCCATTTCTTGAGCTCTCTTCTTTTAGTTTCTTCCCATTGCTGTTTTGTTTCCTTTCCTTCTGTTTTTCAACAAAACCAAATTCCCAAAAAAAAAAAAAAAACAAACCCCACCTATTCTCGTTTTTTGGTCAGATTGCATAAATTATAAGCTTTTCCCTTCTGTTGTTTCTCATTTCCCTTCTGTTTTCCAACAAAACCAAATTCCCAAAAAAAAAAAAAAAAAAATCCCACCAGTTCGCCTTTATTGGTCACACTGCATCAAATTACTCCTTTTCCTTTGTTGTTTCTCATTTCCTTTTATTTGTAAAACCAAATTCAAAAAAAAAAAAAAAAAAAACCATCTATTTCTCGTTTTGGTCACACCATCAATTGTTTGGTGACTTTTCGCACTTTCCCCAGTGTTTTAAATACAAGTAGCAGAGACGAAATGGCGAGATCGTTATTGCCGTTTAACGGGAAAGTTTCAAATTATGATTTGCCCCTATTGGACGCCAGCTCGGTTATCTGTTTTGCTACCGCAGTCACGCTGAAAAACTTCGCAACCAAGTTCAGACGCTGAAGACGGCGAGGATTGATGAGCAAATAACTGTTGATGAAGCCACGAGAAAAGGGGATGAAATCAGACCAGCTGTTCAAGACTGGCTGAATCAGGTTGATCGGATCACATTGGAGGCAGAGGCATTGATGAGGGATGATCAAAACATGAGAAGCTGTTTGAATGGTGCAGTGTCCACTGTAATCTGCATCTCGTTATCAAAGCAGTGAAGCATACAAGAGCAGGTTATTGTTGGGATCCGACAGCCCGCAATTTCCCTCGCCGTTTCATTCACTGTCCCTCCACAGGTCCACCAACGTTTTAAGGATGAATCTTTTCAGTCAAGAGATTCCACTTTGAACGACATTATGGATGCCTTGAGAGATGATAAGACTAAGATGATTGGGGTTTGTGGGATGGGCGGTCTGGGCAAAACCATGCTTGTCAAACAAGTAGCTCAACAAGCTAGCTTATTTGGAATCTGTTCACCACATATATCTTCTGTAGATGTATCCTGGACTCCGAGACTCGAAAAGGCGAAGAAGGGATTGCCAAATTCAACAAAAAAATTCTTGAAATGTTGGGCTACCAATTTAAAGGGGAAGGATGAATCCTGAAACAGATGAACTGAAGCGAGAGGCTGAAAAAGAAGAACAGGAGAAAGAAGATTCTTATTATTTTGGATGACATTTTGGAAGGAAATTAATTTGGAGAAAGTTAGATTCCTTTCAAAGATGATCAGACAATATGCAAACTAGTGTTGGTTTCTAGAGACGAAAACCGATTACGCAAAGCAATGGGCGCACAAAAATGTTTTCCAATTCAACCTTTACAAGCTGAAGAAGATTGGTATTTACTCGAATATAGCGAGGTCTGTGGAGGGGACCGATTCTTGTATGCGGTCGTCTTGATGAATGTGGGGTCTACCATTTACAGTGTAGCGATTACAGCGGCATTGAAAGATGGCATTCTTTGTATGGAAGAATCACTTGGCAAGATGAATTGAGGTTATTGCACCCGAGCCCGATATATCCGATTGGAATGGAGGAAAGGGTATACTCATGTACGGGTGGAATTTCACAAATCATTTGAAAGCGATAAGTCAAATCTTTGTTCTTACTTTGTGGTTGCTTGAAAATTTATTATGGTGTTATTTGATGGATCAAATGTTGGTATGCTATTTGGTATGAATTTCTTTGTACATCGATTCATTTGGAGGAGCTATAAATAAACTAGTTACATTGGTGAAAACCCTTAAAGCCTCAAGCTTGTTACTTGACGGAGATGGTTTTGGAGTAGAAGCCTCAAGGTTGCTTTTCATGGATGGTGATCATAAGAGTGTCAGGATGCATGATCTTGTTCGTGATGTTGCTAGAATTATTGCATCCAAAGATCCTTATCGATTTAAGGTTGTAGAGATATTCCCATCGATCGGCCCGGGCAGAGAGATTGAAAGATGAATCCAAATTCATCTCTTTATCTTTGCAAAAAGTATTACCTGAGCTTCCTCGAATTTGTTATAAAACTTCAATTTTTTATATTACAGAGCAATAGTGGTGCTTCCTTGAATACTATCCCAAACATGTTCTTTGAAGGGATGAGCCAACTCAAAGTTTTAGCCTTGTATGAAATGCATTTCTGACATTACCTTGGCGCAGCTTCAATCCTACGCCAAATCTGCCGAGACATTATGTCTTCATAGGTGCTTAAGTTTGGGAGACGCCTTGGCTATAGTGGAGAGCTAAAGAAATTGCAAGTTCTTAGCATGGTGGGTTCTGACATCCAACAACTGCCTAGAGAAATGATGCAATTAACCAATCTAAGGTTGTTGGATTTGAATTATTGCGAGGTGCTTAAAGTAATTCCGCGGGATATCTTATCAAGCTTGTCTCGATTAGAATGTTTGTTCATGAAATCTAGTTTTTAAAATGGGTGGCGAAAGTTTGTGATGGGGATAGCAATGCTTGTTTATCGGAATTGAATAATTTGCATCATTTGAGGACAATCGGTAAAATACCAAGCTTGCCAGAGTTGGTACCAAACGAGATATATTTGATCCACGACTTAACAAGTTGCCACAATATTTATAAAGTTTTGATCGATTGCAAAAACATATGAAAGAATCAAGAGCGTTATATCTCAAGGTGGTGAGCTTACTCTTTAGGATGGAATTCGCGATTGTTGAGGGTTCTTAGAAGATTTCTTTGTTATGGGGATTGGAAGTATGCGGTCACCCAATTCCAATAAGGTCTTTTGATAACCTAAAAACATTGGTCGTGAGAAAATGTCATGGATTGAAAATTCTCTTCTTACTTTCCATGGGTAGAGACCTTCCCCAACTTGAAGAAATGACAATAAAAGATTGTGATGAAATGCAACAAATAATGGAAGATGGCCATGTTGGGATCAACTTGCAGTTACCATTCCCTAAATTAAGATCCTTGGAACTAAGTTCTCTACCAAAGTTAGTGAACTGGCTACTTCAGCTCTGAGTTGGAAACAACATCCGAAGCAATGTGTTCCCAAGGCAATCTTGATATCAATATGCCGTTTTTCAACTACCAGGGTATGTTCAAGCAATTAATAGCTAATTTCCATAGATTTTTTATTTTTACATCCACTTTTTTTAATAAATAAATCATCTGCGAAAACAAGATTAAGCTAGCCCTTATATGCTCTTTCAAAATTCCAACTTGTGTGTTAAGAAGAGAGAACATGAAGATAAGAAGAAATTTTAGTATATCATTTTACTAGAAGATACTCTTAGTATTTAGAAAAAGTCGTCCTATTTGAATTTAAAATCTTAAGATATTAGTAATGTTTTATAAGAAAAAGATAGTAAAGGAAAACTTGAATTAAGATTTAGATAGAAAATGATGGTGAAATAAATCTCTATTTTGTTCATTTGTTTTATAAAGATAAAAAGTTTTTGTAATTCTCTTTTATTGAAATATTAAGGAAAATATTGATGAAAATAAGGGAATATCAAAATTTTAGATGAAACAAATAAAATAATATATAATAAACATGCATACTATTGAGTAGTTTTTTTTTGAAAAGACTATTGAGTAAATATTATGACACATTATTAATATGGTTTGTCAATAATGTAGGTAGGTATGTACTGTTTGCAAATGATATAGTATAAGTTATAATAAGCATAATTTTCAATCAGAAAATTCTTAAAAAAGAAAATAGTCATTTTTAGCCTTGAATATCCTTAACCATAATATGGATCTTGAGAATTGAGAAAATAAATCCGTATTATGAATAAAAAATAAATTTGAATAAATGAATTTTAATTATAAAATTAAAAATAATAATTGTCAAGTTTTTTAAAAAAATTGAATTAAATTTTTATAAAATCTGAATTTATATTTTAAATTTACAAATTAATTATTTATTTAAATAAAAAAAAGTAAATTTTAAGTTTGGTGAATTGTATCTAATTATTAGCTTTTGAAAACCAAACTTAGATTTTATAGTCAAAAACTAAATCTTAGTTAAAATGAATAATATTTTTCTTTTGAAAAGAAAAAATTTAATAAATGCTAAAATTTGTAATTTAAATGTTTTTCTAAAATTTTAGGAAAGGTAAGACTCATTTTTTTAATATTAAAAATTGAAAGTCTTTTTTTTTTTTTAATTCTTATTCAAAATTGTCATTTTAAAGTTGATAACTCAAATTTTTTAAAAACCAAATTTAATTCTTCTAAATCTCAATTAAAATTTAATTTTAATTAAATAATTAATTTTATTTTTTTGAATTTTTAATTATGATTTAAAGGAGTGAATTTGGATTTTTAGAAATTTTAATAACTTTAATATGATAATTTTTAAGCTGCAAGTTTTAGTGAAGAATTTTTCAATTTTGAATATTCAAAACATGATTATTTAGTTTTCTATCACAAATTTTAGAAATTTGTTTAAATTATGAATTTTTAGATTGCTGAATTTTTAATTAATTTTTTTAATTCATAAAATCAAATTTGTATTTGAAAAACTAATAATTCGATGTAATTTTCTAAACTTAAATTTTAATTTTTTATTTAATTAAACAATTAATGTGTAATTTAGTGTAAATTCAGATTTTGTAAAATTTTAATTCAAATTTTTAAAAAGCAACATTCTTATTTTAATTATGCAAATAAAATTCACTTTGAAACCTAAAAGAATTAAAATATATATTTTTATTCTTAACGAATTTACTTTCTCAATTATCAGAGTTTGTGTTAATGGTTAAGAGATATCCAGAAGGGTAAGTGCTCTTAAAATGAAAGTACATATATTTAAGAAAAACTTTTAGTTCAAGATATAAATTGAAATGTGGTGAAAATTCAGGATTTAAATTGTTATTTTTCTTATATTTTTAAAAATAAAAACTTTGTTATCGAATAGATTGTGGTTGTTAATAAATTTTCTACAAATAACTTTTTTTAACTTAATTGTTATTTTCTATTTGCAACTTAATTGTTAATTCTTTAAGGGAATTTTCTAAGATTTTTACATGATTTTTAACACATAAATGAAGTAACGATGACAACCTCTTGGAATTGATAAATTACATTTACCAAAAGGAATATGTTTACATTTTTGCTAACTTTTCAATTGATGATATGATGTACTATTTTATAGGTATTATTCTCCAATTTGGAGATATTAAAACTCTATGATCTTCCTAAAATCAAGGAGATATGGCACCATCAACTTCCATGATTCTTTCTCAATTCACAGTCCTAAGAGTGGGAGATTGTAGACATCTACTCGATCTTATCCTTGACTCAGCAGTCAAAAGCACAGAATTTAGAAAGAGATAGAGGTGAATTCGTGTAAGAATCTAAGACATGTATTTGATGTTCAAGGATGTGATGATGCAGATCATGTTGAGATCTTCTCGAAGTCAAAAGAAACCTTGAAGTTAGAAAACCTAGTTGAGCCAAATGATATTAGTATATGCGACAATGAGAAGAATGAGAGCTCAGGAGGTTGTTTCTCTTGGTTTTTAATTTCGAGGTCTGTCAGACGGTCCGCATCCATCTTTTGTCCCAAAAGGAAGAGCCAGATCAAGGAATTTCAAATCCAGATGGAGTGCGCTTCCTTGGAGAGGTTAGTTTTATCGATATTCTTTTAGTTTCTCATATTATTTTTTTAGAGTAATCATGTGAAAAATATTCCATGGAAAATTTAAAATATTATTTAAATATTATACTCATGAATAATAATAATAAATATACTTAAGTAATTTAAAATTTAATTTTACATTATAAAAATGGTTAATAATACTTTCTTTTAAATGAAAATGGTTAATAATACTTAAATTATAAAGGAATTGGAAAAAGAATGAATCTAAATCAAAATTTTAATCTTAAAAACAATAAGCACTAACCAATAAGACCAAATTCTAGTGGCTAAGAGCTCAAGCTAGCATAGGGATGGGAGGGGTTAAGGGGGTTCGAGTCCCGATGGGAACAAATTTGTGAAAAAATAAAATACTATAATCTAATACAAAATGAATAAATGTTTATTAATTCCATCATACTTGAGTATGTTTAATTTAATATTTTTACGTAAATTTTTTATATAAATTATTTACAAATAATATATTTAGGTCAATTAGTTATGGTCAATTAATTTATTTATATTTATTTTGATTTATAAAATATTTTGTATTAAATTATGATTTATTTTCCACAAAATAAAAATATGAAGTGAAAAGATGATAAATATATGTTTGAATGATAAGTCCTTTTCGGTTTACCTTTTATATTTTACATTGAATAAAATAAATTTTAATTTGTATAGTTATCAAATAAAAAATTAATCACATCTTTTCAAATATTTAAATATCGATTTTTTAAAAACTTTTTTGTCAAAATTTTCTTATCTCTCCTCTTTCTTTCTTTTTTTAAGAAAAAAGATATACTTCCCTCTTTTTTAATTTTTTAGTTTTAAAAATATCAATACATGGAAGACCAAAAACAAATTAGAAGATCACCCACTTTTCTTATCAAAGGCCTTCATCCTATGATCAGAGAATTGTCAAATTTTCGCATCATCCTCTATCTTATTTACCATTTTATTATTTTCCTCTTCATCATTTCTTTGCTTTGCCCTACCTATCTCTCTATCCTTTTGGTTTTTTAATTGAAAAAACTAGATTATATACATTCAATTTTAAGTTCCCTCTATACATGTATTAAGTTGATATATAATTTGTGAATATTTGAAAAAAAAATAAGTATAGGTTGAATAAAAAACCTTAAAATATTAATAATATTTTATCGTTTTATAAAAATGCAAAAGATAAAAAAAGATTAACAGAAAAAAAAATTAATCAATAAATTGGATTTAGCAATTTTAAATGTAAAATGAAGATAAAAGGAAAATAAAAATAAAAATTTTGTTATTAGACTCAGCATTTTATTTGAAAAGTGATTAATTCTTTATTAACTTATTATTTTTCGGATAAATTTCTAAGACTTTTACATGATTATTTTTAGTTAAGTTTAGACATTTCAAAATATATAACTAATGTCAATAGTTTGAAATTGATGAATTACATTACGGGAAAAGATATGTTTATATTTATTACAACTTTTCAATTGATGATGTTGTAATGTGTGATACGAGGTTTTATTCTCTGGTTGGAGAAGTTGGAACTCTGGTACCTTGATGAATTGAAGGAGATATGGCATAACCGACTTCCACGATTCATTCTCAATTTCACGAATCCTAATAGTGGAAAGTGTCATAGCCTGCTCAATATCATCCCATGTCATTGATCAGCTTCCAAGAATTTGAAAGAGATAAAGGTGAGTTGGTGCTGGAGTCTAAAACATGTATTTGATCTTCAAGGATGTGATACATATGGTGAGATCATCCCAAAGTTAGAAATCTTGGAGTTATCATTACAATAATTTGAAGGGTATTATTATAATAGCAACAATGAGGAGAATGGCGACACAAGAGGTCTTTCTCCTTCCATGCCTATGAGTTTGAGCGCCGAATGTTTATCATCGGTAGTGCTGGGAAAGAAGTGGAAGAAGATGGCGATAATAATAATAACTTTGGTGAAAGGTTAGTTTTTTTCAATTTTTTTTTTAATTTTCTCATACTATTTTTGGAAAATACTAACAAAAACATTCCATAAAAATTTGAAATATTATTTAAATGTTATATTTGTAAATAAAAATAAATATACTAAATTAATTTTAAATTTAATTTTGCATATACAATGGTTAATAAATGAACAAAAGAGAATAGATCCTAATTAAACAAAATTTTAAATTTTAAAACAATAAGTAATAATAAAAAATATCCTGTCAGCTATTTTCTACATTATCGAGATAGTAAGAAATAGCTTAAAATAAAATGATTTAAATTTTATATATATTTTAATTAAATTGCATCATCCTTAGCATGTTTACTCCGATTATTTTTATGAATTTATTTATATATAAGTTCTGAATAATATCTTTAGGTAATTAATTATGATTAAAGATATTATTTATATTTATTTATATTTTATAAAGTATTTCTTTATTAATATTTATTTTCTAAAAAAAAAAAAAATGAAGTAGAAGATTTTGATAAAAGTTTGCATGATATTGAAACATTAGGTTGCCTCAATATTCAATTCTAAATTCCATTTTGTACATGTTATAAAGGAGATAATAAATAGATAGAGGATTTACTATATTATTTTATTTTGTGGATATTTAATGTTTAGGTTGAATAAACAACTTAAAATATTAATAATTTTATAAGTTCTGTCGAAATTAAAAAAATGATTCTGAAAAAAAATCAAATGAAGTGGATTGGATAATTTTTTTTTATGTAAATTGAAAGATAAAACCAATGGTCATTTTATTTATTTACTGTATTTTGTTTTTCTATTATTTTATTATATATTTTATCATTGTCATCTTTTTTGATATCAATAAATACACTATTTTTAAACAAAATACATTATCTTATTCCTTTAATAATTAATTTTTATTTATTTATTTATCTAATTAAAACCAAATAGTATACCTTTGCTATAAATAAATTTTGAAGTGATTCTATTTTATTAAAATATTGATGAAAATATCTATATTTATGAAGTATTAATAAAACTAAATACAAAAATATGAAGAGTAGATAAAACTTTAAAAATATTAACATAATAAGCAATGTCTAAATATATGAATGATTGAATTAATAGAAAATATGAGCAAAGGTATAAAAAATTAGATAAAATAATTTTTTTGAAAGCTAATAACTTTTTGAAAGGTATAAATGTAGTAAACTGTCACTATTGGAATTTGAACCCCTCCCCTCCCCATGTTCCGCCCTTAAACGTCTTTAACCAACTAAGCTAGACATGTGGATATAAGTCGGATAAACTATTTAATAATTGGTAACATAGTAAATAATATATTATATACGAGATATGATTCAACTTATAATAAAAATGAATAAGTATTAAAAAATGAACAAAAATGAAATTTCCATATAAAAAAGGACAAAAAGCAGATAACACAATAGCTAACATATAGGGCTTAAAGTGCCTTTGAAGCAGCTTAAATAGTAAGGGAGGAACATAGTACTACAACGATATCTTGCCAAAATAAATAGGTGTAAAAAAACATATAAAGATAAATATGATCAAAGAAATATTTTGATTAAAATTAATATTTTAATTTAATAATGGAGGAAAGGAGATACACTAACATTGCAGTTAAAATACCTAAATTCTGAATAAGAGACTTTAAAAAGTTGTATGTTTTCAAATCTTCCTAAAAATTGAATTAATATTTTGAAGGGAAAGTAATGAACTAAATTAAAAATCACTCTTAAAACTATTTTTTTTTAAATAAAAATAGATTTAAAAAATGAATTTGTTAAAGTATGTTTATGATTTAATATGAAATAATAAATGGTCGTTTGTGAAAAATAGTTATGATATATGAAATAAATGAATGATTGTTTTTTTTTGCCAATTAAAGCATTACAAAACCAGGAAATATGATTCCTTTTAATTTGATTTGTAGAAGTTTTATGACCTCATATTTCTCTACCTATGACAAGAATGAAGATGTGAATATTCGAGAGTTAATGAATTATGTTTGAGAAATATTTTATATTTATCATAAATTTATGACGAATGATGTTGTAATATTATGATGTGTCTCTATTGCTTAGGGACCTGTTCCCAAACTGGAGAAGTTAACACTCACGTGATCTTTCTATGTTGAAGAAGATGTGGCATGCAACCTGGTCTACGACAAATTACGAATATTAGGAGTATTCAGTTGTCCACAGCTAGCCAATCTTATCCCATCTCATTTGATACACAACTTCCAAAATTTGAAAGAGTTATATGTGTTTGATTGTGAAGGCCTAGAATATGTGTTTGATCATCAAGGACTCAATAGAATGATAAGTACTCCCAAAAATAGAAATTCTAATGTTAGATATGAACTACCTAAATTGGGAACTACAGCCTACAGGGACAAGAATGACAACATATTATTATTTATCTTATTTTCGAGTTAACGGCTTTGGAGCACATTAAAGAGATATATCACTAATTACGGGAATCCCTTAGATAGAAGGTTAGTTTTCTCCCCATATATATGTTTTTGTTTTCTTATGTCATAGAAATATTTAAGACATTTACCATAAATATATATATATACCATATATATATATATATATATATATATATATATATATATATATATATATATATATATATATATATTAAAAAAGTATGAGAAGAGACATTAATCTTTAATAATAATTTTATTAAATAAAATTTAAATAATAAACAATTATATGAATATCGTAAAGTACAAATAAGTTGAAAAATAAAATTTTAAGAAAAATTAATGTTAAAAGGATAAATGTATTAATATAAATAATATACGTAAAAAGGTAAAAAAAATGGTAGTTATTATTATAGTTTAGAAAGAAAAAAATATTAGGTGCTAATTTAAATATTTGCAATGAATTGGAAAACTAAATTTGCTTGAAAATTTAAATCAAATAATAATGTTATATTTAGAATTAAATAACATTTGGGAAAATCGGGATTTAAGATGCTATATGATTAGAATAACATTTTACTTTTGAAAAATATAAAAATTAAAAATATATTTATTTCATATAAGGAGACTAGTAATTTCAATTTTAAAACAATTTTATAATTTAGTTTTTAAAAACACTTGTGGATCATAAATAAAATATAACAGAGTTTAAAACAAGAATAAAGTTACAATTCAATTTTTAATTTTAAAAATATTAACATTAATTTAAAAAAAAAAAGGAATCATTGTAAGTTTATTGTAATCTAAATAAAAAAGTTATAAATGTGATGAAAGACAAATTTGAAAGGGATTTTTTTTTTTTTTTTTTTTTTTTGTATTAAAGTGGTTGGGAGTTAGAATTATATAGACTTCGTATTTTAATGTTTATTACAGCTATAATTACAATTATTTATGTCATGTATTATATTGTTTTTTCTAATGTAGGTTTCATTCTCTCCTAATTTGGAGGTTCTGGTTTTAGAAAGATTTTCCAAGTTGAAGAAAATAGATTTTGGAGCAAAATTCAAAATTAAGAAAACTAATATTGAAGAACATACACAGGTTAAGCAATATTAGACAATAGATGAATGCCAATAAGACATGTCTTTTGTCATCTTCCACGTTCAATAATTTTCACAATCTCGAAAAGTGGGGAGATCATTAATTGTGGGATGAAGGATAGGAAGATGTTTACTCTCTTGTGGTGTAGAAGCGATGCGAAAAGGTTAGATTTTTTTCCTTTTTTATTTTTTAAATTTTCTCTATACTATTTTCTTAACGTTCTTTTAAAATAAAGATTAAATTACATTTATTATCCTTATTTGAATATTTGAAAGCATTAAAATCCATATCTAGATATTTGGACACCCATGTTTTGAATTTTTTTTTTTTTTTTGAAACACATGTTTTGAAGTTATTAGTGCAACAAATAAAGGCTCTTGTTGTGGGAAGATTGAGAAAGTAATTTTGAAAGGGTTCAGCTATAAAAAGCTCGTTCTCATATGAGAGCAGGTTTTTACAACACAGATGATGATTTTATCTACTTGATTAGTAAAACTGGATTACCGTATGGTGAACTTTATAGTTGAACCCCATTTTAATAAGCTTAACACAACTCATAATAAATTGAGGTTGGGTACAGCTAATAATGAAACTATTGCCTGAAGTGGATGAGTGAGTAGAGTTATTTGAATGAGCGATCGGTTCCGCCGAGCCAGAGTGGTTTCCACGATTCGATGTCGGTCAATTGGATATAAGAGCCTAATAAGCTTAACTTGGGCCCGGAGAGAGGGCTAATCGGCCAGTTTGGTAGTTGATTCGGCTTGGATAATCTATTCTCACGAAGACTTAAACCTGGTTATTCCATTGTCCAACTCTTATTGTTAAATGTTAAAAGAATGAACGTAGAAATATATTTTTTCTTAATAATATATTCTATAAAGATTATTGTTAAGTCTTAATGTATATACTAAAATGGTATCATTTCCTTTTTTATTCAATGTTTTCATTTCTAAGAGTTTAACCATTTGCTTTATATTCTCATGTATTTATGGTAAGCACATTATTCATATTTACGACCATTTTATTTATTTTTAGGTATATGGGATTTGCTTTACGTTTTGCTCTGGCCCCGGACGAGGTGCAACTTTAGCCTTTGTAAGAAAATTGTTAATGATGTTTGAGACATTAGTGGATCATCATTGCAACTTCTTCCTTATGTTAGATGTTTTTAACATTTATACATTATGATATAATTTTTTAATTATAGACTCTTTGTTATGTGATAAATTTATGATATTATTAGAAGTGCTTTATTTTATCTAAAATTATGTATTGCTTCAAGTGAATTAAATTTTGGTACCATGCATGAAGACTTATTAAATATGATCTAATAGATGAATATTTGCATCAGATTGGATATTCATAGGTTAAGTTGACATATAAATTTAATGTAAATCAAATAAATACCAGTTAATCTCTTAATCTCTTATCCTATGTATGATGAGAAACCAAGCCATTTTATTTTAGAAACCCGAGTCAACTTCACAATGTTCAATTTTATTGAGATTATGATTGATTGATATTATAGATTTTGATGATGAGGTGCGCAGATTTTAAAATTTGAAGTAGGTGTAAGTATAGGTCAAGGGCGAGTTATTTTGATTTATAGTTTAAAGTGATTAATTTCAAAATTATATAAATATAAGATCTGTTTCTCACCTAGAATAAATAAATGTTGAAAATTTAAAATTATAGAAATTATTATTTTTTGAAGAATTAAAAATGATTTTTTATTTAAGTTTAGTAACTAATGAAAAATATATATTTTCATTGAAATTAGAAAATGTTTTTTTTCCTACATAACAAAAGTAATGAAGTAAGTTAAAATAAATATACTGAGTTTGATAATAAAGTCAAAGTGAATAAAAATTCGGGATGTTAAAATTATTATTTAAAGCGTGAAACTGAAGCAAAAATGAGACATATACTAATGGTTTAAAATTGTTCTAACTATAAACAAATAGTCTTATGTTCAAACTTTATTAAATTATTTTTGTGAAATTTAACCCAACATTCCAAACAAAAGGGACTTTGAGTTTGATTTAGTTAAAAAAAAAAAAAAAAAGTAAAGATTTGAAAATAAATAGTCAAAAGGTAGAAGCGATGTTTTTTAAAACCGGAACCGATCATTGAACCGGAAAAACTATCGATTCATAGTTCGTTGGTCTAACCCGATGGTGAGCCGGTGGCGGTATAAATATATAACTTTTATATATTATAATAAACAAATAAATAACTTTGTTATAAATTTTGACAACATTTCCATCTTTGTAGAGTTTCTCACAGAATTTTACACTTGTGGAGTTTATCCTTAATGTGTGCTTAAAACTCATGACTGGTGATGGAGGACCAATAGAATATAGGTCATTAAACTTAGATCATAAATAAGATATTATAGAAATAAAACATCATCCAAATGGAAGAAATCAACCTATAATCTCACATTCTTCATGTGAACATTTTGACAGCTCAAAATCATTATTTATCGACAACTGTACTTTTTGCTACGACAAATAGATATGAAAATATAACATAGAATGCATAAAGCTGTGTATGCATTCAATAAACCATCCAATCTATCAAAGGATCATCTCAGACATTAAATTAGCTCCATAGATGTATGCTTATCAGAAAACATACAAAACCATTAAGCATCTCTTCATAATGCAATACCCCAGTATCATTAGTTGTAGTGTACAGTCATTTAATACATTGATTTGTTGCTTAAAGAACAGAAGCTACACTCATTTATTAGCATGACCTTTCGATTAAAAAAATAGAAGCTATTCCATTAAAAATAGAGGGAAAAAAAGGGATTTGGCATTAAATCCTATTAGAATATCTGAATGCCCTTCAATGACATCTCCTGGCCCCGAATCTAATGGAATAAGCAAATGCTCATCAAGGATATCTCACAAAGATGCACAATTAAGTTTCCAATAAATCAAATTATACAAAATGCGGGATCTATGGTAGTATGACAAGGAAATATAGTGAAAGAGCAGGTAGACCCAAGTTTAGGAAACATTTAAGATCTTAAAATAATAAATTAAGAGGATATACATACGTAAGAAAGCCCTTCATCTAAAACTGTCTTCCACTACACTATAGAAGATCAAGAGAGCAAAGACTAAAAATTTAACAAACAGAAAATGACAAGTCGGCGAATTAACATTTATTCGACATGGGAGTTGGGGCTGGAAATCGAAAATATAAAACACTCAGTAACTCACCCAAATTTCAAACCAAGTCGGCGACGATTATGATAACAGAAAATCCTAAAAATGGACGGCCGTGTTGCTAACTTGCTGCTAGCCTTCTGCAAGTGCAACGAGAGGAGTTAGGGCAAGGTCAGGAGGCGAAGGGCCACTTTTGCAGGCACAACACGATAAAAAACGTATGAAGCGTCGTTTTGATGCCAAGAAACATCAAAAGCGTCACTTTAATTTAAATTATTTTAAAAACTATATATGTTATAGGCAGATTGGTTATGTGTAAACCATCCAGGTTCCAGCAGAGTTCCTAGTTGAATCGCGGTTCACGGTTGATAGGTTGATCGCATTCGGTTTAATCATTTGAACCAAAGGCAAAGCGGTGACAATTAGCGGTCGGACCCGGTCGGGCGGTTGGTTCGATCCCGGGTTACGAAAACATTGGGTGAAAGGGTTTAATAGATGGATAAAATATGAGCAATAAATTGGTGGGGAAATAAATAAAGCAAGTCCTTTGGGCACATAGAGGAAATCAAGGCAATATATATATATGTATAATATCTATCTAAAATAGAGAATACTCATCTGAGAGTAAAGATTCATCCAAAGAATAAAATATATTATGTAAATTGAGCGGAATTAGAGTTTACAACAAGGTGGGAAATACAACACCCAATTATCAGGAAATAGGAAAGAAAATCAAATTGAAATTACCATAAAGGTGAGAGAAAAAGAAATAATTAAAATTAGGAAAAGAGATTTTAATACACCCAAGATGAAGATTAGGAAGAAGAAAATTAATTGCAAAAAATAGGAAATGTAAGGCATTAGCAAATCATGATAACCATATACTTCAAAGGAAAAGATTCATTATAATAGGTTAATCATGAAAAAGAGGTGAAAATGGCACAAAAGAATCAATACCCATTTCACGTAAGACTACGAAATTCCAATTTACGGAAGGTAAAAACAATGTTTTAGTTTGCAAAATTGACAATTTCGGTTAAAAATCCGTAATTTATTCTCTAAATCTCGGATGATGAAACGGATTGCACCGTTGGAATCCTCTCGCGAAATCTAGTTAGCACGTAAAATTTCGTAAAATTCCGAGACAGTCGGAGTTGACACGTTTTACGAGGCATCGCGGTTCGGGTGTCGTAAAACGATTTTTCGATCACGACGAGTCGCGCCATCTGCGTCTTCATGTGCCGCCAAGTGGTATGGTAGAAATGATGAAAATGGACGGTCGAGATAGGTGAATGTCAAAAGCGGGAATAGAAGGACATAATGGTCGTTTAAGTTTGATTTAAGTCCTTTGGGAATGTGAAGATAGTGAATAGTTTTTCTTCTCTTTCATTAAGCCAAAGAAAAAAAAAAACGTAGAGGCATTTTTTGAGATCCGTAGCTTTCTTTTTGAGAGGTTTGAGAAACACTTATCTACAGATTTATGCAGATTCAATCGTCGAGAATTCGCCGGAGACGAGAGGGCCTTTCTGCGAGAGAGGGCTTAGTGGAGTGCCGGTTAGGAGTTTTTCTGGCTAGAGAGGCAGAGTTCTCACTTACTTGGGATTCGCTATTTAAGTGTTTTACAATCTTGGTTTGTTGAGGCCTTGAATGGCCAGTTTGATCGGTTCGAATCTTGGAATCGAGATGTTGGTTGAAACCGTAATGGACGATCATTGAATCTGAACTGATAATGGGTTCCTAGTTTGTGCATTTGTGTGAAAATGTGTGCTTTGATGTGTATGGTAGGTCGGTAATCTGGAGTTCCGCAAAGTGAGCCAGATAAATTAAATGTGTGATAGGAGCGGTAACTTTGGGGTTTTTCTTGTTCGAAATAGTGGTCACGAAAATATATTTTTACGAAAATATGTGTTTGGTCGAGTGATTTAAATTAAATTACTCGTGTATGATCATTAGCCCAAGGGAGCTAATTTTGATGTGGAAATGTGGAATTTACATGACATGATTAGTATTGAATTGAATGTTTTGTAAATATATGCATGTTTTATGTATTTACATGTGAATTAATTTGTGGAATTGGCGTAATGCATTCCGTATACCTTTGGAATCCCAGGACTATAGAGGGTTAGTCGTGAGATGAGTCACAGAAAATGGTTCGGGTAGTCTAAATGTGTAATTATCGGAGGTGGTCAAATGAAAATGTCTCCGATCGTCGGGTGGCCCAGGTGATGATGAAGTCGGAGTGATCCACAAGACAAATAATATATCAATCGTCGGATGACTGATTGATATATATACATCGGAGGTTTGTCGGCTAATAAAGCGATAATTCTCATCTGAGAGCAGGCGGGTGTGAAGAGAGAGTCGGTGGGGCTCGGGATGCGAGTTGGTTGTGGACATTAGTAGGATCATCATGCATTCTTGAATGTATGTTTATTTTGGATCATTGCATTGCACTTGGGTGGGGAAGTAGCCCACTTAGGGCGGTCTTCTGAGCGTTAAATACCATGCTGTCGAGGATATATTTTTACAAGTACGAGGGAGGCGTGCGAGGGCTGGCTCGTCCTAGAGGCCAGGGTTAGAAGAGCGGGATTGGCTTTGGCTTTGATAATGTTTACGTGTATTAGAGTCGAGTGTTTTAATATGTGTGGTATAAGAGTAAAGTTTGAACTCTTAGAAGCTTGTGGATATAGTTGGTATGTTTTTATGGATATTGTAGTATGGGCGAAGATCTGTTTTATCCATGGTGTATGGGTGGCGTTATATTGGACTGGGACATGTTTCATGCGGGTGTTTTTATTTGGGAAGAGCTCCCCCGTATAAAGCGAGACTCTCGTCGATTTTCCTAAGTGGCGCTTCTGCAACCCGACATCCACTTGTATTCCGCCGGCCGACAGTAGTCAACTGAATTTCTGGATTGGGGCGCCACACCTTGGTATCGTAGCTTTGCATACCTGACTACCTGTGTGGAGGTCAGTTTGGGTATCCATCACCACTGGTGTGGTTCGGTTGCCCGATTTAGGGTACGAGATTACCAGAAAAATCACTGGCAAAACTAGACACCACATGCACGTGTGTTGATGTGTTTTGTGTGATTTGGTGAACTATCAGATGATTGGTCAGGCACAACATGAATTAGAGGTGGTACAGATTGAAATTTTATGACTGATATTAGCTGATATAGGATGAAGTGTGGAAATTGGAGTTTTTACAAGTAAAACTCGGAACAAAGAGGAGAAATGAAATAAATTTTAATAAATTTATTTGAGTTTTTGGATAATGAAAGCAAATTTTAATGAATTTGAGGTAGAACACTAGGGTTAGTGTTATATAAGGTGGAAAATTTTTTTACAGCAAACTGGAAAGAAAATAAAGAAATAAATTTATAAATTTATTTAGTTATGAGGTGAACAAACACTTTCTAAGATTTTAAGGTTGTAAAATTGAAGAAATGGAGAAAATAGATTTTTCTCAAATTTGTTTGAGTATTATGGAAATGAAAAAAAAAAAAAAAAAGATAGGTGCGTATTTTTATGATTTTCCAAACAAGTAGAAATGAATGAAAATAAAATAGATAACAATTTTTTTTTTTTTTTGTGTTAACCTGCTGGCACGCCAAATTATATTACAGAGAAAAGCTTGTATTGCAATATTGAAATTGTAATAAAAGAAATGTGAGAGAGAAGGTCAGGGATCAGATGCTGAGTGAATTCCGCTTAGATCATCGCAATACAATTATTGTACTGCGTCGAGTGCAACAGCCGAAAGATCAGCCGTAATATTGTGGGTCGGCACTGTGTTGCAAGACGCTGGGACTAAGGCGTGCTTGAAGGTCGAGAAGGTTTGTATCGCAATACAAAACATTACCGTGGATTGTGCCCAAGAGGAAGGTCGGATCGTGTCGCTGAAGACAACACGCCCAGCCTCTGTGACACGGCCGCCAGCCTACGTGCGCACCGGGCTCAGCGATGGCCGCCGGTCAAGTAATACAAACAATGCTCATGACGATCGCTTAATTAGGCCACTATACGACAAAGCAGGCGTCAATAGGGTCAAGAAGCGCGCGATTACCCGCAAGGCTGTGAGACGCACCCAAGAGATGGCGCGCACACGCAGGGCGTAGCGAGCTGGGCCGCGACACCCAGCCCGGAGCCTGCGACACCCGCCGGCCCCGGCCGCGACACCCGCCAAGGGCCACCACACGGCCAAGCAGGCGCGCCTCAGGCGCCGTGCGCCCTCGGGTAGCCCCACCGGCTCTGGCGGTGGCTGCACCTCCACTCCGCTGGACCCGCTTGACCTGAAGACTGCTCTCGAGTCACTAAATGAACACTCTCATCATAAATTTTGAAAAAATTATTAAATTAAATAAAAATAAAATAAAATCACCAAATTAGACAAAATTCTTTTTAAAATAAAATTTTCAAAAATTGAAATTTTCAAAATAAAAATTTTGCTTGAAAACAATATTTTAAATGCAAAATTGATTGCCTCACGCTTATCTCAGAATGCAAGGACAATGTATATACACCGATTTACGTGGTATGATTAGTGTCTCTAATGTTGATGCCTTAGAGATAATCAGACGAGATTTGACTGCTATGTTGATTTTAGATAGCTGGTGACGAGGACTAGTGACTAGAGACGCCCACGGGGCATTGGTTAGGCACCACGAGTGTTTGATCAGCAGACTTGTACCGGGTCGAGTCATAGAATGCCAAACACTCGCCAGCAGCATAATAGTAGCTCGAGGTCCAGTAACCTCCAGAGATTTAGA
This sequence comes from Tetrastigma voinierianum, assembly GCA_016808115.1. Lineage (NCBI taxonomy): Eukaryota > Viridiplantae > Streptophyta > Magnoliopsida > Vitales > Vitaceae > Tetrastigma > Tetrastigma voinierianum. Next base: position 4,328 of record JAEQBH010009675.1, on the reverse strand, counting down.
GCGCATCATCTCCGACATTCACAAGGGAGGAGACCTTGATGGCGGCGCACTTACCGATGGCGCAGACGAGAACGCATTGGAGGCTATTTAGATCACTCCCATATTAATTATACAGATCGCCTTAGCTACATTCCAAATAGAGGTGAGGCCCAAATATGGTAGGAAATAAGGACCCCAGAACTAGAAAGTATGACACAGGACACTGTGAGCTGCTCATAAAAATAAGATTTCTCTCTCAGAGATTGCTAACGTCGGGAGTTCCTAGAGTCGAGGCAGGGGGCATGACTGATGGATTATATGACCAGGTTCACAGAGTTAGCCCAATACACTTACGTGGGCTGGGTCTCACTGGGCGTTAGAGATTCAGAATGGGCTTAAGTTGTCCGGTTCTCTCAAGCGTGATTGTAGACTTCGCCTTACAAGATATGATTCCATGGTTGGGACAACTTTGAATGAGAGAGTCAGTTTGAGGCCGAGACCTTAGAGGAGCTACAGACGTGAGTTCCTCCCTCAAAGATTAGTGGCGAGAATAAGGACGAGAGGCTCAGGTCAAGGAGTGGGAGATCCTGGACTCTACCTACAGACCTGACATCCATGGACATGCTCGAGTTCGATGTCATCCTAGGATGACGGGGTACGACACCATGTGGTCAAGTATTGACTGTAGAGCGCAGGAGGGTTACCCCGCTTACACAGACTACACCATGTTGTATTTCCTGTAGACAAGCACTGATATTTTGCCTGTATTAATTATAATGAGTCCGTATGTTAGGGACAATTAGCTTAAGCATAGCGAGCCCACCCTAGAGGACTGAGGAGACCAGACTCAGATCTACCCCGAGTAGTATGCGAAGTGTGATGTTCTTTTTCCAGATGAGCTACATGACTACTCCACGTAGGGTAAGAGACTTCTGTGACGAAGTTACACCCCTGTATTTCACCCATCTCTATGACTCAAGATAGGATGGCACCGCTTGATATGTGAACCCCAGTCCAAAGCATGTGGAGCTATTGGAGAAGGTTCAGGACCGGCACTTCACCACGGGGCGCCTCCCACTGCTTGCAAGAAGAAGGACAAGACCCTTCGACGTGCATTGACTACGTACGCTTGAACTGGTTACGATCAAGAACGTACCCATTATCAAGGATTGATTGAGATTTGTTTTATTTATTGAGAGGAGTGCGAGTCTACCCAAGATAGACCTTCGTGATCGTTACTATCACTGAGGGTTAGATACAGATATCCCTAAGACAAAGATTACGAGGACGTTATGGCATTTTGAAATATTATGATGCTCTTCGATTTGACGTATCGCACAATGCATTCATGGATCTCGGCGTATAGATGACAACCCTAATTGATCATTTGTCGAATTAGTGTGGATGACATTCGATCTACCTCACAGAAAGGGAGCATGAGTATCACTTGAGGATCGCTTTATAGTTGTCGAGAGACCATCGGCCTGTACGCCAAGTTCGTATGCGAAGTTCGCTACCGAGGTGAGATTTTTGACACGCTGTGTCGGGCCACAGAGGCTACCGACCCGCAGAAGGTCAGGCAAAGGATGAGTCGGGAGGCCGGGTCAAGCCTTCGAGATACATAGCTGGGATCGGGCTGGCATTACAGATCTACCGAGATTTCTCCAGATAGCAGCACCTATGACTAGGCTGACCGGGAAGGGAGGGTCAAGCTTCTTGAATGGAGGACCGATGCGAGGAGGCATTCCGTGGTTGAAGAGTGAGACTTATTTCAGCCTCCCATCTCGATAGTCTTTACGTGTCGTGGCAACACAAAGTGTATTGTGATGCCTCGAGGGTCGGATCGGGATGCGGTTTTGATGCACCGAGGTAGGAAGTGGCAGTCTCGCCAGCCGAAGAATCACGAGCACTATCCCACACCACCATGGAGCTGGCACTTTAGCCCGCTCAGACTCGCGCCTCACTACTTATACGCACAGGGAGTTCGAGGTACCTGCATCTTCATAAAAGTTTAGAAGTATATGTTCACGCAGCCGACCTCAACATGAGGCAACGCAAATGGAGCAGAGTTCTTGTAGGATTATGACTTCACTCAGGCCATCATCCCAAACATAGGTCGATGTGACCACTAAGTCACGATAGCTGTTGCATAGCTTCCTGGAGTGGCGATGCTCGAGACTGGTGGGACGTCACAGACTAAGAAGCGCACCTGGGTACCTTGGGAGTTTAGTGGCTACACTATCTCTGTTGAGTAGAGTGATCGAGTCACAGTGGTAGGACGCAGAGATAGTGTCCACTGGGGACCGAGCACGCCAGTCAAATGGTGACTCAAGGTCGGACCGCTCACTGAAGGTAGTCTTCATGTGGACTCGGTGAAGGGTTCCCATTGACCGATTTGAGAGAGTGAGATTCTCGTGGAGTTTCACCGTTCTCGATTTTCCGTGGTATCCAGTGGTATCAAGATGTACCAGGATCTTCGCCGCGCACTCAGGTCTGGCTGGACGGCAGACACGTGGGGACTGTTCGCCGATGTCTCACATGTCGGCCAGGTTAAGGCTGAGCACCGGAACAACACGCCAGGCTAATTCAACCACTGAGGTGGCTGAGTGGAAGTGGGAGCATCGCCACATGGATTTTGTGACCCACTCTATCATGGACACAACAAGCATGACGCTGTGATAAGTGATGCTGACCTACCAATGGTCGGCACATTTTTTCAAATTGCGGCGGGATGACCTTCGCCTCGAGAGATTCTCCCGCCATATACACTGAGATAGTCCCAGCTTACATGGAGTACCAAGATCCATAGTAAGCCTGGGAGTAGGGTCCGAGAGAGCAAGACACTCTTTGGAAGAGTTTCAAAGGTTATAAGCACAGGTCTGGGTTGACGATGAGTACAACGTTCCACCCTAAGACAGATGGTCAGTCTGAGAGGACTATACAGGTACTAGAGGACATGCTATGAGACAAGGTCCCAGATCATAAGGGCACCGGGAGGAGCACTGCCTAGTGATTTCGCCTACAACAACAAGATCAGCGAGTATAAGCCAGATGGCACTGCATGAGTAATCAGATGGGAGGCCATGCAGTCACTATGTTAACTCAGGGAGAGTTCCACATCGGGTCCCGATTCGACAGAGACACCTCCGAAGGTGAGCTTGATATGACAAGAACTTCACTCGCCAGCCTAAGAGCTTATGCGGATGTGCACGTCGACCCCAGAGCTCGAGGTTGGGGATCACAGTCTTCAAGGTGATGCCTAAGAGAGGGAGTGGTCGTGCCCAAGAAGCGCTAGTTGTCAGCCGAGGTTGTCGACCTTCGAGATACTCGAGAGGATAGTAATCAGAGTTGCACTGTACATGCTACTCGCCCAACATGTCAAGTGTCCACGAGGTATTTCACGCCTCCATGTCTCTAAGTATACCCGCATCCAGCTCATGTGGTGGATTGGGGATGTGATTAAGGTTGACACCGACGACTGAGAGGGACCGTTGTCCATTTTGATAGCCGTGGATCGTTCATCCTAAGATCTGAGGCTAGTGAGAGTGCTAAGTGCAAGATTCATGGAGTGGAGGAGTCTACGTGAGCAAGACACGATATGCCACCTATCCTTCTTGTTTAGGATGAAGGTAATGGTTTAGTCGAATTTACATGCATGGTATAGTATGCTGCATATGCGTGTGGGTGTTTTGATTTGTCTGCACTTCGACGAATTCCTTTATGAGGGAGAATAGACCCGAGAAATTCCACTTCGAAAAAGGGCAAAATCAGAATTCTCGTTACAAAATTCAGCACTCGCCAAAACTGTAATCTATTCTCTAGATCCTCGGATGACAAAAATGGATTGCAATCACTGAATAGTCTCACAAATCTAGCGCTAGCACGCAAATTTTCAGAATTCGAGACAAGCGTGAGTTGACACGCTTTACTTAGGCATTGCGTTCGTGTCGTGTGAAAACTGACAAGGCGACGAAAGTCACATATAGCACGCATCATGTGCCATAAGTGGTATGAGTAGAGAATGATGAAAATGGGACACCGAGATAGAGCCTAATGTCAAAACTGGAATAAGGGACAATGGTCATTTTTAAGTTTGATTTAAGTCACTAAAGGACAAGATAGTGATTGTTCTTTCTTCTCCTTTCATTAAGCTAAAGAAAAAAACGTGGGAGGCATTGCTGAGATTCAAGAGCTTTCTTTTTGAGAGGTTTTAGAGAGAGAACACTTCTCTCTAGATTTGTACGCCGTATCCAACCGCCGGAATTGGCCGACAAGAGGGAGAACTCCGCTTCACGCTTAGGGCTTCGCGTGGGTATCGGATTTCAGGAGTTTTTCAAACTCCTAGAGGT
>JAEQBH010009674.1:0-110928 GCA_016808115.1 Tetrastigma voinierianum | reverse complement strand
TCGCCACTTGGTGTGGCTCAAGGTGTAGTTTCTAGGTATGAGATTACCTAGAAGGCACGAACAAAATAAGAACACTGCATGTGTGTTTTGTGTGTGATCATGTGAATTGATGAATTGTTGTGTGAATGGTGTGCATAACATGATTTGTTATGTGTTGTGAGTGATTGTGTGCTTAGTGATTAGCACATTGATATGTTAGAAATTTTTTGGAGTTTTACAAAGGAGAAACCTTAAAAGGAATAAATAAATGAAATAAAATTATAATAAATTTATTTGTTTATAGGATAATGAAATAAAATTTTAATAAATTTTATTTGGTTAGTGTGAGAACAAGAGGTTTTGAGGAAATTTTGGACAAAATGGTCCAGAATTAAATGAAAGAAAGAAAAATTAGATGAAGAAAATCATTTCAAGGTTTTACAGCAGGTAAACTCGAAGAAAATTGAATAAAATAAATTTAATAAGTTTATTTGGTATTCGAAAGGAGAAAAAGGGTATATATTTTGGCATTTTCCAGTAGCTGGAAATGAAAAAAAGAACGAAAAAAAAGAAAAAAATGGCGCAGAATCGATTCGGGCTACGCCCAATCAGATGCGACTTGCCCAGAAAATAAATCGTATTGCCGAGATGGTTTTAGTCGGCTAGTGGGTTCATTGTATTGCAATAAAGGATTGTATTGTAACATGGGTGTGCAAGGTTGGAATTGTATTGCAATACACCAGTGTATTGTGACTGAGGCAGGCTTGAAGGCTGATGGGAATTGTATTGCAACTTAGGTGTAGTTGGCTGGGAACTGTATTGCAACACAACAAATTGTATTGCAATGGGTGTGCAGTGGCTAGAATTGTATTGCAACATGAAAGAGCTTGGCTGGTGAGGTGGTGTCACAATACACTTAGTGTATTGTGACAGGAGCAGAGGCTTGTTGGTTGGGGAATTGTATTGCAATACACCAAGGTGTATCAGGACTCGAGAGAGGGGCGAGGCTGTCAAGTATTTGTATTGCAATACACCAAAGTAGACAGATTGGGGTAGCAGTATTGTGACTCAAGACACTATTTCGAAATACCGCTTGGGATTAATCGCTCATGAACACTCGTTCACGATATTTTGAATCTTTTGAAAAATCAAATAAAATCAAATAACATGAGATAAAAATTTTAAAAATGAAATTTTCAAAAATAAAATTTTGATGTTAAATATGATTTGATATATTGAATAAATTGTCTAGCACGTTTAGGAATGCAGGACTTAGCAACATCGGTTGTCAAGAATCGTGACCTTTAGCCGGGTTATTATGTTCGACACGGTCTTGGAGTTGGGTGAGGTTACATATGCACGTGGTATGATGCGTATGTGCGTGGAATTTTGGGACGAAATTCTTTTTAAGGATGGGAGAATGTGAAACCCCGAGAAAATCCAATTTTCTCAAAAAGGGCAAAATCGTAATTTCGGTAAAAATCAAAATTTTCTAGATCTCGGATGACGAAACATTTCACCGTTGAATCGCCCGCGAAATCTATTACCACGTCACTCGCCAAATTCGAGACGCCTGTAATTTGCACGTTTTCGAGGAAATGAGCATCGTGGATGATACATGGCTTAAATTTGAGGGCACACATTGTGCCACGGTCGGGCTCTGCGCACTAACTTTCGAGCTCAAGGTGGGACCCACGATGACACATGGCATGATGCCATTAGATAGAAAAGTCAAAAGAATGGGAAGAAGGACAAAATTGTAATTTTGAAATTGTTAATTAATGAGAAAAGACATGAATAGTGGTCTTCTCCTTCAAAATGAAAGCCAAAATGTGCAGAGAGCAAAAACGTGTTGCAGTGAGTGAGGGTTTTGATATTTTCGAGAGAGAAGGTGCCACTTTCAAGATCCCTAGCAATCTGACCGTCTAATTCTTGTAATCGAGAAGGAAAGCTGTTCTACACGGCGAGGGCAACGCGTGGGCACTGGTTTCTTGGAGTTTCGACAAACTCCGAGAGGTAGGGGTTTTATCCTACTTGAAGTTACACTTTGTTTAAGTGCTTTGTTGATGTTTTGGGTTGGTTTGAGGTAGTGAGGGGCCGTTTGATCTGTCCCAAATCTTGAAACCGAAGTGTGAAAATTCGGGGACCCACCTGGACAAATCTGGTGATAGTTTTAGGATCGATTTCCGGGGTGTTTGTGTTAAGTAATTTTATATAATAATTGTGTTTTTGTGAGTAGGAGACTGAAAATGGATGTGGAATTTAGTTCCGCAAAGAAGAATCGAGGTTTGATGAGCTGCTGCCCACGACCCACGCAGCCAGTTCGTGACTCCGTAAAACACTCCAGTTTCAGTGAAATGGACCAAAACGTCCATGTGTCAGTGCTTGGAAATTGATGAAATGAATGGCTTGATTTGTGTGAGAATGGATAGGTCAATGCATAAGCTTGATGTGTTAACATGATGTCACAATTATATGGAATATAATCAGGTGTATGTGCCATCGAGATGAAATTAGATTTGCTCAATTATATGGAATATAATTGTGTTTGCAGGCCATTGGAGATGATATTATGAATTGCTCAAGTGAGCTACTTTAGGGAGTTGGTTCATCAAAGAAATTAATAGGTTAATGCTTGAAGTGTTAACATGATGTCACAATTATATGGAATATAATTATGTGTGTAGGCCATTGAGATGAGATTGTGATTTGCTCAAGTGAGCACTGGGGTGATGGTTGATATTGTTGAATTACACATAGTGTGATTGTAAAATTGATAATATATGCAAATTTGATATATTGGTATGAAAATGGTTGAAAAAGCATAATGCATTTTCATATGCACCGGCTAACCTAGAAATTAGGTGTGAGTGTACGACAAGAATTTTCCTCAAAACGAACATGGTTGCTGCGAAAGGAATTTCATAGGATGATTTTCCAAAAAATGGGGTTGGGAGATCTGGCTCACTGTATCATTTCGGATGAGGACTATGACTGTTTCTTTGCAGCCTCCAACACATTCATTCTATAAGAAATTCCATATTTTATCTATTATCTCTAGGTTTATTTTCCGTAACAACAAGCTTTGTTTTGAAAATGATGTTTTTCTCTCTACATGGCTTAGGCAGTGAGGAGTCGGTGGAGGACTCGAGACATGGTTGGTCATGTAGACATTCAAGTAGGATCACGCATTTACTTGAATGTGTTTACATGTGGAGCACGCATATGACTTTTCAGCGAGAAGAACTCATTTGGTAACATTCCACTCACTGAAAGCATTAGCTCACCCTATCGAGGGAATTATATTATTTCAGGTACAGGGAGCGCATGAGGTGACGGCTCATCCTAGAGGCCGACATCAAGAAAGCTTCTGCCGGGCTTTGTAAGCTTAGCTTTTGATACATGTATTAGAATTCTAGAATTTTAATATATGTTGTATAAGAGTGAATTATTAACTCGAAGTTATGTAAATAGTTGATGTAAAATTTGATGAGTATTGTGTATGGGGCCTGCGGCCGTTTACTCATATTATGTCTTATGATGTTGATTAGACAGCCAGTATTTCGTACTTCGTACAAGGGAGACTCTGCTTGATTTTCGTGAGTCGTGTCGGGTTACCCGACATTCATGAGTATTATGCGGGTTGATGGGCAGTCAAAGGACGCCCCAGTTTTGGGGCGTCACAAAGTGTGCCAAGCGCCTTATTCTCATTCTAGAGGACAAGAACGTGAGTGCCCACCGCTATGGTTATGTGCAACTTCGAAGTTGTTTTAAGAAATCACGGATCGCTGCTCAACCCTTATGGAGATGGACATTCGGAACAACAGAATGGTCAACTTACATCCGCGATAACTTTCAGAGTATTTTAGAGTCGCACAAAACGACGTAGAAAGCAGAGGCAATCCAATTAAGGACCGAGTCAAATTCCTAGATAGTGTTAGAGGAGCATAGAGTGCCGGTACTTCTAGTATCAATCACCTCGATCAAAAGTCTCTATCTATAGACGTCCTTACCAGCTTTGTTTCCCCGGTCCACGACTAATACATACATCGGGCCAGTCACGCTAATGTGATACATTTAGTCCTTTTCATTGTATTACGCGGTGTGTCATTCAAGGATGGATCCCTATGCTATTTCCTTTGCATAAGTGAGCCACCATTTCTAGGTTGTTAAGGCGATTACCACGTTTTTCAACAAGCTACACAAAGAGTCTGTGGCGCTTGCGGCTCAAGGCCCCTACCCTTGTTGCCTTTGCTCTCAAGTTTGTTGCTTCAAAATCAGTTGAAAAAAAAAGATTAGTTGTATAAGTTTGCTTCCAAGTCACAAGTGTCCATGGCAAACAAAAGAGTCAACCTCACGCACACAAGCCAGATAGTTTTTTTAGCCACTACCTTACCCTACCCATGTTAGATAGGAAGCGGCACAAGGAATAGTTAGTCTTTGAATTGGAAAGCCATGCTAGGAAAGACAAAGGCTAAGAAAGTTACAAGCTTGGTACACTAACCGCTTTGTCTTGCTTCAACGCCTAATGTATTTATTTATAAAATAAAATGAAGAAGCTTGCTCTTCTGGCCCAACTAGATTTTGCATGTTATTCCTTCCGTACTAGTTATAATTAAAATAAAGCACTAGCCCAAGGCTTACGTAGTGAAAAAGGGCTTTAGTAGCTCTTCTCCCCAACCTCTTCAATTGCACAATTTTTCTATGCTTTATTTACTTAATATCGAGGCGGGGTTCCCCCTCAACAACTTTACCCTACCTACCAACAAACTTTATTTTTTACTACTTACTCTCTAGTCGATCCTTCTTCGGCCACTTTTTCGAATTATGAAAGAAGAGTTAGAAGGCCTTCTCATAGCCTTTGAATCGAAAGCCCCTTCTTTCTCATTCATGTTGGGCAGAGAGTGGCTATGTGATTCGCATGCAAAGTAGGTGTATCGGAATCAACAAAATTTATATCCTAAATCCTACTGTCGTAGCAAAGCTACTGCAGTATAGTGGTCTAGGGTTGAACATAGGGATGAGTTTTCTTCATGAGATAAGAGTTGTAGTGGATTGAAAATGGTGTTTCCTCCTTGGATTTAAGGATTTTTTCAAAAACAGTGGGTTTCAATGGTTGGCAAATTGAAAAAATAACTAAATAAAGTGCAAAGAACTCCTTTAAGTCTCGCCACCGGCTTAGGGTTCTAAGTCAACTAACATGTCCTCTGTCTTTTTCCTCGCTGGGAGGATGACCCAGGTCATTTCCCAAATCGGATCTTCATTTAGCTTTAAAACCTAACCTATAATTTTTCCTCGAACAATGGCATTTAATGAGCATAAGTGTCCATGACAAAGGAGACCACATCTCATAACCCTACCTTATAGTAACTAATAGGAGACAACTAACTGGATATCAGTGGCCTAATACACTTTAGTGAGGACATGCCTAGGAGATTTTAACCTAAGGTGAGAAGCAAGAACGCAAACACCCATAAATGCTTACCTAAAAAGCAAAAGAACAACAATTACTTCAAAACTCGGCACCCAAAGGGCCTTCCTTCAAGGATGAGGGTTTTAGTTTAACATCCCTTGATTTGTCATCATCAAGGGGTGTTTGGCTGGTGAGAAAATGCAAGAAAGTGAAGGAAAGGGAGAGAAAATCACACAACAACGGAGGAGAGGAAACTTGGCGCCCAATTTTATTGAGTGATTGATGGACTGAAAAGTTGATTGATGTTACAAGCTTGACTGAGCTTATATAGATGCTTAGTACCAAGGAAATTACAAAAATGTATAAAGGGACCAAAATTACATCAAGGGTAGATTTGTACAAAACCACAAAAAGCGGGTCAAAGGCGTCAACAACAGAGTGGGTGGAGCAAGGTTGCGAATTCTCGCAGGTTACAATTGTGTGTTGTGAATTTTCGCAACCCCGCTAAATTTCCACTGCCTCCTTCTTTCTCTCTATTTTTGCTCCAAATCTCCTCCGGTTCAACTACATCTCGACCGCTCTGCCCATCGTGTTTGAATCGATTGAAGATAATGAGGCATTTGGCCCGAAAAACTACAAAAATAGCTACAAAATGTGACGCAGCAAAGCCGAGACCCCAATGTATCAATTGTTATTTGGGTTGATTAGTGCTAATAAAAAGTGCTTAAACCCGCACAAACAAAGGCCCAAAATAGAACTATTTGGGTACTAATCACTATGTCGGTGCACCTATACATCTTGATGAACCTTACACAATGGTAGATCATCCATTATTTGATGGCTTACATTACACACTTAATGAGCAGCTCTATTAATCAATTATTCCAGCAAACGTAGGCCACTTTCGAACTAAATAAAGGGAGTGCTAAAGCGCGTACTTCCATTTTATCGCTCCATTTTAAGAAGGGTTTTCATAAGTTGAATAAAGTATAAAAGGGTCCAGGGTAAGGCAATTTTGGACAAACACCTACACGTAACCATGGCCAACTTCTAGTCATGCTTACCGATTATAAGGAGGTGCGTGAATTTGTTTAACTTTCTTTCGTCGGATGAACATCCCTTACAACCATGGAATCGGAACCCGCTCTGCTACCATAGAATGTTATTCAGTATATTTCGTTTCAGAGCCTTGAGATCAGGCTTATGTCTTTATTTATGCTCGACCATAATTGAAACTTTCTTAGAAAGATTCTTCCTTGGATCGAATTCTTAGTTCCTTACTTTTCAAAAGCAAGCTTTATCGATAGCTTTATTTGGCTAAAAGCTTGCAAATTAACTTGCTTGAATAGCTTTCCCAAGCCCAAGAAGATAAGCAGCTTAACTTGGTCTGGAACTTCCAAACCAAAGAAATGCAACATGAGAAGGAGCTTTTTATGTTAAGCTTCAATAGTAAGGGTAGAATATGCCCCATGGTCGATCAGAGGTCTTGTGTCATTGGAACTAAAATCTATCTTACCTTCAATCCATCTTTGTCTAAAAAACTTATAACAAAATGTAAGACCAGGCTGACATAATAGAATTTGTTGAGGAAAAGAAAACCCTAGCTACCAAGCACTCCCGCCCCCAAAAGCGGAGACCGAACAACCGCCAGGATATCGAGGACACGTACACGTCTGAAGAGGAGGTCGTGCCCTCTTAGTTTACCACCCTACCTATTAATGGACTACGAAGGGGGTAAGCGAACGGGAACCGACCTAGCTTGACTTGAGAGAGGAGGGAATGGTTGACGATACTTTCTTCGAAATCGACTACCTACTCTCTATAATATGTAATTGTTGATTCACTAACCCTACTTCCATTGAGCTTTCGTGCTATCAAGATCAGGAGAGAGACTTTGCACAAGAAGGAAGAAATCGCCTAGTCTAACTCTTAGGTCGAAACTAGAGATAATGAATATTGTAAGGAGAAATGGATTTCTTATAAAGAATATGATTAGAGCCTAATATAAATTAATAGGATATGCCTATTTTGGAGTTGAAGTAATTGCACATGAATGCAAATGAATAGGCTCTTGGAGATGGTGTGTAAACCCGGGCTTCTTTTACTTACTACGATAATACGTCAAGTTCTCATTCCATCTATTCTTCAGGTGGAGTATCTGAATATGAGCCTTGTTCAACTGTGCCCACCATCTTTCTCTTTGTCTCCCCGTCCTACCCTGTTTTCACCCGCCCCGACACTCTTTTAGGTCAATGAACAGTGCTTACAATAGAATAGGTACGTCCAGTAAAGATATGAAAAGAGGATGCTTGAAAGCAAGGGTATAGAGAGAGCAGAACAGAGCAGAGTTTCCTTTATCCAACAGAAAAGATGGCCCAGTGTTGGGCTGGTTGGATATTCTTTTACATAGCCATCGATTAGCCCTAATAGGATAGGCTTGTGTGGGATCAATTGGCCTTGTCTCGCTTAACTCATATAGTAGTGATTATCCCATAATGAAGATCTGTTCCCAAAGTCTCGCAAAAAATCCATATAATGATTAGCTCAAAGCCCCTGCTTCAATCATTAGTGCTATCATCGTATATATAGAATAGATCACTCCTGTAGGACCTTTTTCTATAAACTAGAAATTTCTAAATGTAGGAAAGAAAGGGATGGATGGTTGGGCCATGAGAAGGAAGACTTGTTATATGCTTAGCACATGCAAGTCGATGATCCTATCCTTAGCAGAGTGGAATCTCTCTTGAAGGAACTGGATAACTCAAGACAATGTAGGAGTAGGAATTTCAATCAACTCAGATGCAACAACAAAAGCTCCTAAATATCTAACAGCTATAGAAATGGGGCTCCTAGGGTTCACGGGAAGGGTAAGCTAAGAAGAGGTCGAGGGAAAAAGAAATAAAAAAATCAAGTGATAAATAATTGGCAGGAGTGTCCACCAAAAAGGTTTAAACGAAAAAAAAGATCTTTCTAGAGATTCAATACCTAGTGGGTTCCAAACCTAGCCTTCCAATATAAGAGTGAGATAAGCAAGCTTAAACCCATCCAATGAAGGAAAAGATGGTTGCTACGATCAAGATCCAAACAACACCTTGACTTTTCATCTAGATGGCATGGCTATCTCCGTAGAATCTCTTGTATGAAGAGAGTAGGAGTCAAAGGCAGTCAAATCCCTTCCTCTCTAGAGGAGTTCCCTTTTCCAACTTTTTTTCTCCTTCTTTTATGCTTATGAGTTTTGAGTCTTTTATCTTAAGCATGGGTTTCAAAACTTTAGGTTTAGAGCATGCAAAGCTCTATTAATTAGATAGAATGGATTATATTGATCAAGTTCAGATAAGGGGCATGTAGTATAGAATCTCTTTCTTTCTCGCAAAAGCCCTCCTTGTTACGAGCTTAATGTGAGGCAGAATTCATTATAGTAACCAATTAATTGGCCACTAGGGAAGAAGAAATGGACCTTTTTTCGCATATTCGATTTTGTCCTTTTATAGTTTTAGACGTTAGGACTTGTCAAATTTCTTTTTGCTTTATTTTTACTATTAGCTATTTTTTCAGACTGATCTAACCCTTTGGTCATCGAAGTCTCTCCATAATGTTTGCAGCCACATGTTCCAGTTGCATTTAGGGCAAGATAGGTGGCAGGACTTCTTCACAATCACTCGCCATATTGGCTCCCTTTTTACTTTTGATTATCTAGATAATGTCACCATTTCCCATGGATTAGGATAACTGCCTCATCCCGCAAGATATTGGTCCATCTAAATTTTGTGTCAACTATCTACCTAGAATAGAAGCGTTCCATAGGTTATTGGCATAGTTGCTCTTGATCTACGACCATTCTCTTTTTTATTTTTTAGTAAGAGTGTTTTTCTCTACCTCTGATTTTTCCAACGATCTTGACTATACCAGAATCTAGCTGATAACTAAAAAGGGTTGGTAGTCCAATTGATAGCATAATAAATGCCCAATTTTGCTGCTTCTAATGGATTTTTATTGTAAGTCAACCCTTGATCCGGAATACAATTATTGATTCGTTTTTCATTAATATCTCGAATAATTGGAATTTGAGGTTTGATCTTATGTTTAATCATTCTGTTAAAGAGGGACCTTCAAAGCAACTTCACGATTTCAATCCTCTAAAGGGAAAATTGTTGCTAACTTGGGCAATAAGACCTTGATTAGAGTGGTCGAAGATCAGGGAGGAAGACGATCGGAATCTCACGTGTGGTAGCTATTGGAACAAACTCTGAATCCAAGAGGTACCTACCTAGAAGGAAAAAAAAAACTCACTACTCATCACTCACTTATCAAGTTGAGTTTGACTATTACAATATCTGACTCGAGTTACTCGCGAGCTTAATTGAACTTTAATTTTTTATTATTTATTAAATTACATTTATACTCTCATTATATAAATAACCCTAAAAACCCCGTAGATTGAGTCAATTTTGAGTATAATTATTTATTAATTTTTTAATTAATTCGAGCATTGTCGAGTCGAGTTCGAGTAGCTCAACTATTTTTCGAGTTGAGTTTCGAACATTTAATAAAAAGCTCGATCGACCAAGCTTTGAGTTTTTAATCGAGGTCGCTTGAGTTTGGCCTCTCAGATGACTCGATTACACCTCTACTCATATCAATTGGATATTATTTACTCTTATTAATTTTGGGTGCATATCCAACAAAAATACCACAAAACTTCCCAACTCTCTATACCCAAAAGCATCACTATCTATCTATGTCAACTCCGCCTATTTGTCCTCTCCATTATAAAACCCTCGAGATTTTGTTTTTGAGCTCCCCCAAAAAGCCTTATACCAATTAGATATTAGCAATACTTATTAATTCATAATTCTTCTTATTTTTAACCTATGTGGTATTTAGAAGCACACCTAACAATATGCAGTAAAGCCAATACAGACTAGCAACGACTTACAAAGTTCCATGACACTTTTCATGAAATGGTGTGATACTAAAATGGTATGAAATAGACCTATCATGCCTAGCTCAAGTGGTAGAGTGCTCACCATTTTAAATAGGCACATGGCATAGGGAAAGGGGTTAGATCCAATGGAGTTAGAAACCGCCGCTCCTACCTTCCATAAAAGGGTCCTCAACTTCAAAATTCCCTTAATCAACTCCATACTTAATTAGCCATCAACTTCGTGAACTGTTAAGTTGGGAGGTTTTAATTTTTGATCTAGATTATGACCCAAATAACTAGCCCTTACAAATTATATCTACTGGTAAAGAGTTTAGAGACCAGTAGTAGATTTCTTATTATACTTCACATATAGGTAGTCCTATAGATACAATGTTTGTTACAAACTTGGAAAAAAAAATTGTTGTGATCTATTAGTTGTTGCATCAAGTGATGCACCTGAGACCTATAAAGATATGTATCATCAACGAGAATTAGGAAAATTAAACTATAAGAGATATAAGAAGATAAATCATCATACATGCAAGGACACAAGAGACTGGTCACTTCTGGTTCGGCTGCCGCATACTCGCGGGCCGAGCCCATATGCAAAGGATTCTACTATTTCTCAATTAGGCATTCGTCTTACATGAGATGAGGCACCCCCTTTCTCCAACGCCTTCTTTTACCAAACTCTCTCATAGTGAAACATAGAATGAGATCCTCTCATCCCCCCAACAACATTTGGACACCACAAACCCAAATTCTTCCCATAAACTCATTTATACATAAGCATAACACTCAATGCCCATGGAAACTTCATCGACCTTTGAATCTTGAACTTCATCCTTGGTTTGATCCGTAGGACACCTTGAAACGTCTTCTAGTCCCCTTTATATTCTTAGGCTTCAATATCTCTTTGAATATTCTCCTTGATTTGAAACCTGATCTCCAATCCGTGTTTATAGAAGGTTTCCTTGACTGCTGCACTTTTCCAAATCTATCTCAATATCCCAACTATGAGATCCTAATTTATTCCATAAATTTCATAATGGAATATCTTCCTCTCATCAAATATGATCCAGTCTTCTAAATTTGATTTGAAAAGTATCATCCTCTAGTCTTCCTTAATCAGTCCCATGTAATATCAACTCTTGGACCATGTATTTGCTCCAAAATTTGTTGAGACTTAATATGGAAAGTTTTGTCTTCCATCTTAGGATCTTCCAACTATGATAGTGATTTTTATTGTTGAAAACATGTGAGTGAATTTTTTCCTAAGACCATGACAATAAATATCTCTAACAATCTCCCCCTTTAACATTCTTTGGCAAAAATAAACAATATAGGAGAACTATATTTTGGAGAGGCTAACAAGATAGGCAAACCATCATAAGAGGGGCCATCAACAAACCAATACCTCAATGAAGCAAATGCCACCATGCTACAACATCATGCTATATCAACAAGAAACTATTGATCTTGATAAGATAGATGCATTGGCAGTGGGCTGAAGAGTAGTTGTAGGAGCGATAGACCTTGGTCCAGCAAATGGTGGAGCACTTTTAACACACTACTCATTATCCCCCTTGATTTGTACATCAATCTCCTCTTTGATCTTGTTGATCCTCTTCCTTTGAGCAACCCATCTCTAACTGTTAGGATGATTTATGTGATGATAATGCTATGCAATTCTATCCGCAAGTATACGGGCCTACAAGTAATATAGTGGACTCAAGGAGTCCGGATATCGAACCATAGGGAGTTGGGTGCTAACTATTGAAATTGGGATGATTTCTCTTATATTCAAGCTAGGTAAAAGAAGAACTCTAAGAATTTTAAGAACAAAAATGAATATCAAAGGAAAACAAGATTAAAATTCTCTAAAAGGAAAAAGCTACCAAGTAAAAGGCCATAGGATTTTGATGTAAATTGATAATCCCCAAATATTAAGATGAACTCTCTCTCATCAAGCCAATTGGACACATGCTCAAGGCAAGTCTTACAAAATTAATCATTAACCTCTCTCGAAAGCTAATGATCCATCAACTAGTACTAGGTATATTGCTTCTCAGCTCAACCCTAGGCCTTAGTGATGCATTAACGAAAAAGTGACTCAATTATGCCTCATAATTATTTTTAATATCTCTATTACCCAGCAAATTATGTTGATTCACCTAGGTCTAACCTATTACGCACTTCTCAGATCTTGTAACAAGTCACAAACATATTGAAGGTGATCAAGAATCAATATGAATTAGCACAAACATGAATCAATGAGCAATTAGCAACCCATAGACCAAAGAGATAAAAAATCAACACATTAATATAAGGTTCATATCCAAATTACAATCAAAATCCTAGGCTACTGAATTAGAACATCATTAAGAACTAATACAAAATAAGAGAAATTGAAAACATGAGAAAATGAGAAGAAGAAACTCTAAAGAGATGATGGTCTTCAATCCTTGTTTTCCCCCTCCTTCCAATCTTCAATTCTCCATAATAGTCTCAAGAAACCCTCTTAGTTCTTACTAACAAAGGTAAAAAAAAAAAATCCAACCAAAAAGCAAACCTTAAATTGATTCTAAACAAAAATGAGAGAAACCCTAGGAGAGTGTGTTTCTCACGGTTCGAATCCTAAAAACAAATAAATAAGAGCTTATATAGTAGTTTGGGAAATGTGAGCCTAAAAAGATGGGCTGAGATGGCAAAATTGTCAATTCTTGGCCACGATGTCGCGACATTGCAACTAAATTAGGCTTGAAAGTCCAAAATTTCACTAAATGAAGCAACATGCGATTCAAATGTCGTGGTATTCTAGTGTTGAATGTTGCATTCTTCTCTACTTTAACGTCTCGACCTTTAGTTCTAATGCCATGACATGTCAGTGCTGATCATCCCTGGGTTCATCTTCGATGGCCCGAGCATCCAGCTTCAATGTCGCAACATGTCGTAAGATTTCTGTGCTCCAAGGTGCTTGCTTTCATGCTACAACATATGGCTTGATGTCGTGACATTTCAATGTTGATTTGCCTTTTCCTTGCTTGTTTCTTACTCTAAAATGCTTGTTCTTCATCATGATTTTTGCAAATTTTTTTAAGAGGGAAATTATGATAAATTTGCATGATCTAGGTGTGAAATTCGCATCAAAAGCTCATAATCAACATATAAGACATACTCAAATGTTATGTAATTTCACAACTAACAAAAAACCCCAAACTTAACATTTCGCTCGTCCCCGAGAAAAGAAACAAAGTCATTTCCCAAAATCTTATTATCTAAAAAACAACCGAAGCTTCATGAAGGTATGCATGATATCTATCTCTGTCTGCTCCCTAAGAACATGGAGAATACTTCAAGACAATTCCTTCAAAAAATAAGGACCTAACCCTGAGTCAAGCAAATTTAGATCAAGGCCTTTAACTCTGTGTGTGTGTGTGTGGTCTTCCCTAATCCAAACAATTGCAAGTAGATGAGTTTATGAGAATTGAACAAGTACGATGATGATCTCCTTACATTAATCGATTAGGTTCCATAAGCTTTTTGGTCATAACAATCTCCACTAATGTAGGCAAGACACAACTCTTAAGATTGAATAGGTCTTTTACAGGCTTGTAATGTATGACTTAGGTAAAGGTAGATGAATAGGCTCGTACTTACCCCGAACATTCATGCCATACTTTAAATTCTCATTGATCATCCTTACATGCATTTCATCTTCACCATTGAACCAATTTCAAGTAAACCCCAAACTTGTTTCATTGCACATCTTCTATCATAGCAAACCCCTAAACAACAATGTTTCATCATCCTTTCAAGGAATCCAAAAGCTCTTTATTTTTGCACAAGGTGTGGAGTAGTTCAACGTCTGACCTCATTAAGCTTTTGGAGCTTTAGGTCAACAGCTCCCAAACCAATTGGTCTTAGGGTACTGGGTTGTTGAGACACCCCTTTAGACTTAATTAATCAAGGTAGGAAGGCTTCAAGGTTAAACAAACTCCCCCTTGATTTATTTATTTTTCTTTTGCTTATTTTCTTTCTTTTCTTTTTATTTTTCTGTGGTTTTTCATTTTCTTTGCGGTATGCTTTTATGAGTATCAACAACATTTATACACATACTCAATCAACTCCTCCACTCTTCAAATTCCATATGTCCAAACTCACACCATAAGTCAACACGACTCATCATATTCAACATGCTATATTATAAGGGCATGACTTTACTAAAGATTGATTATGGGAAAGAAGGCTATCTATTGCATACTTGGCTTTCAAGAAAGAAAATGTCTATATGGCTCAATTAGGGTGCTATGGACAATTACATAGTTAAAAAGGTGGCTTGAAAAGCTTAATCGGTCTAGGGATGGCTGATAGACATTAGCGTGATTGTGTATAAAATATGCGATAAAATGTGAAGTAAGCGCCTATTCGCACAAGTATACGCTTGAAAGTAATACAAAGGTACAAAATGCGTAGATCGATCCACAAGGAAATCGGGATGTTGAATACCAAAATTAGAATACTTCTCTAATATCCAAGCAATCGAAACTAAGTTCAAAACAAAAATTAAACTAAACTAAACTAATGATAGCTTAATCGAACTAATGAACTGTGCAACTAAGGGATACCAAGAGAAGATAAGATCCTAGGGTATTTGGTGCAATTGGGCAATCTTATTATATCTAAGCCAAATTTTCATCCTATTATCTCTTTAAAATGCTCTCCAAGGTGACTCTTACCTAATTTAATTATGTTTCTCGAGGTCAAATAACCTACCAACTAACACTAAGTTTCTTGCTTCTCAACTCAACCCCAAGCATTAGAGATGCTTTAAGCCCTAAGAATCTCACACGCCTCCTAATTACCGAGAATTTCTACACTACTAAGCTAATTAGGTTGATTCACCTATGTCTAATTCCTGACTCCCTTCTCAGATCTCGCAAGGAACCACTCGCCATATTGAGATTAGTTAGAAATCAATATGTATATAGCAACCAAGCATGAATCAATAGATAGGAAAATTACAAAGAAACAATAGAAAAAGGGAAAATTAACAAATAGATATAAGATTCATGTTCAATATACAACCAAAACCCTAGATTGAGAAATTAAAACATAACAAAGGTTTGGTGCATCCTAAAATTAAGATAAAACTTGAGAAAAAGGAAAGAAGGAACTCTAATGGTGGAAATTGGTGAGTTCTTAGTCTTCTTCTTCCAGATCGCAAGTTCTTCTCCCAAGCTTGAAGGTTGCTACCAAGCCTCCTCTCTGGTCCCAAAGTGTTGTTGGTTCAAGAACAAGAGGGGAGAAACCCTAATTAGGGTTTTCTCCTTCTAAGTCCAAACCTCCCATTCGGGACTACTTGATCTTCCCCCTTTGCCATTCTCTACTGCTTTCCTTTTATAAGCCCTCTCAAATTAGGTCAGAATCAAGCCATTTCAGCTGTTGGGCTCAACACTTCATTGCGACAAACCCGTGAGTACGTTGCTCATATTCCGTCGCTTCGTCGTGACGAACTTGTAGCTAGCATCTTTCAATTCTTCAGGTTCCTCGCGACAAGGGTGATGCACATCGCAACGAACTAGTGGCGTTGCTTGTTGTATGGGGAATTTGTTGATCTTTCTTCCTTTTTTTCGCTCATTTTCGCATAATCTTCCAAATGGTTAACCTAATCATAAAGATGAACAATTAGAGCATTAGGACACTTATTCAACATAAAAAAAATACTAAAAATCTAAGTAAAACATAGGGATAACATGAGAATTTAGGATACTCATCACACCCCTAAAATTAAATCCTTGTTTGTCCTCAAGCAAGTCACACTCCTAAAAACAAAACACTAAGTTACATATGAGTATGAGTATGATGCAAGCAACAAGTTAAGAGAAAGTTTGGAAATCTTCTAAGAAAACATGTTAGCTAAAATGGGATACCAAAGCATTTATCATCTCTAAAGGACTAGGCATTCAAATGGTATGGTGATCAAGGCAAGTTTTTCCCCCAAGCCCTCAATAGATATTTCATAATGGAACTCAGTGTAAATGATGTTTTAGGTCTCAAATGTAGACTAAGGTTCCTAAAAACTCTTCAACCAAACTCAGCTCACACTTTTGAAAGAAAAGTAACTAAAATGGGATAAGAACGCACCTTCTATTAAATAATTAAAACTAAAAAGTAGGAAGCAATGTTAAGGATTTCTAGTAAAGTGTCTATATAACAGGGATCCATTGGCGACTCCCCACCAGTGGGTTAAGGGCATCGGACATTTAGTTCCCCTCGAACTTCACCCCCAACACTCAACTAAAAACCAAAGCACCTACATGTGAGTAAACTCACTTATTTGTTTCCGTTCTTTCTTTTTCACATTTTCGCTTTTGTTTTTCTTTTCTTTCTTTTTCTCTTTTTTTTTTTCTTTTTTTTTCTTGGTTGGGGCACATTGTCAATCCTCTTTATTAAGGTGTTTCATCACCATGGCTAAGGTCTCTAGGTAAGTTCAATTTGAGAAAAGAGGTTGGAGCCAAAGTGTACAATTAAGACCTAGTGTGTGCACGTAGGAGTTTCATTAAAAATGATTTCTTGAGAAATAAAGGGACTATTCAAGCCAAGTTCCCACAACTAAAAGATATACTCAAGTCCTAGATATAAGAAATGCAAAGTTATCTCAAGTTGACTAAGAAAAGAATTTAAGCACAAATCAATGCATTCTCAAAACAATTACTAGACACCAACTCAACTCATATTAGACACAAAACAAATAAAAGAAAGAAAGAAAGAAAAACACATGAAAAATAACCAATCAACTAAAACTATAACTAAAATAGGTATGAGATACAAAGTCGATATTTTTAAGAACTTTTAAATTCTTGAATTTAACACCCCACACCCCCCCTCCCCTCTCAACTTCAATTACACATTGTCCTCAATATGAAACAAAAGCAAGAATGGATAATGAGTACTCCCCTAAGGTTGATCAAGTCTCTGGAAGTTGCTCCAATGAATATGGCTTGCTTTAGAGGCAAAGATGTTTGGAGGGATTAGACCTTAAGTCCAAACAAAGGGGATGGTTGAATATGGTTTCCTCTTTGGTTCTTTAAGCCTCCCAGAATGATTGAACTTCAAAATTTCAAATTTTTAGCTTCCAAAACTAGCTTTGAATCTCCAAAAACCTGAAATCCCCAAAACTAAAACAAGGAAAAATAAAATCAATCAAGAAAATTTATGCAAAAACAACTTAAAACTAACTAAGAAATGAAAAAAGGGAAAGTAAACTTATCAGAGCTTGGATTGCCCCAAGATACCGTCATTTTTGTAGAGTCCAGCTTGACTCTACCAACTACGGATATGTTGGTAATTCCCATCTCCATGTTCCTAAGAACCAAAAGTTGTGCTCTAATAGCATCTTGGGCACATAAGCTTTGAAGATCATTATTTTTTTTAGATTTTCTATTTTTTTTTGTTCACAAGAGTGATTCCCATTTTCTTACTCATTTGAATGGTGCACTCCTCCACCTTGGACATGGGGTAACTTTCAAAATCTTCTAATTTCATGCACTTCCATGGAGCCATATCCAGAGTAGCCATAATCGTCAGTTTTTATCTTTTCAAGTATCTCCATAGAAGTTGGCTCATCTTCCTTCACAACTAAGTCTTTCAATTCCTTGGCATCATATTCCTCTTCTCTTATAGGTTCCTCAAGTGTAGGAAAACTTCTTTGTTGTTCTTCTAAAAGTATCTAAGTCATTTGCCCCGCTTGCACCTCCAATCTCTCAAGTTAGGCTGGTTGAATTTAAAGAGTTGCCCTTGTCTCATTCATGAATTGAACTTGAGAGTTGGCAAATTTAGCATGAAGTCTTTCTAATTCAGCCATGTTTGCCTCTAAATTTGTCATTCTCTCATGTGGAGGCTGAATTTTCTTATTTTGATCAAGAAACCTAGGCAACCCAATCTCAGAGTAATCTTATTTCTGAAGATGAACTCTTTCTAATTTAGCCATGGTTTCTTGTAGGCTTGATCTTTAGGCTTGTGGAGTTTGAAGAGCGGTGTTGCTTGTATTCCATGAGGTGTTTGGGTGTTGGCTCTATCCAAACTATGATTGCTCAAGTATGGGTACTCCATATTGAGCATAATCCATTGATGCATATGGTTGCCACACTTAAGTTGTCACTCTTCTTTGATGCCGTTTGGCCAATTGCCTCATTCTTAGTTGACTAAGGAAAGCTAATTGATTTGTCAACTCAATGATAGGATCCATTGTGATTTAAACCTACAAAATAAAAACAACAAAAATCCAAAGTAAAATAGAAAAAGAAAATAAAACAAGACTAAAAAAATGTTTGAAGTACTAAAGAAGCAATTGGTATTGATATTAGCATAAAACACCTCACCCTAAAGAACTGCTAAAAACTTGATATCGCTTTTGGCATGGCACCAAGGACTTGTTAGATCCTAAACAATGGCGCCAAAAACTTGATAGGCATTAGCGTGATTGTGTATAAAATAAGCGATAAAATGTGAAGTAAGCACCTATTCGTGCAAGTATACGCTTTTCAAGTAATACAGTGTATGAAATGTACAAAGATCGATCCACAAGGAAATTAGGGATGCTAAGTACCAAAATTAGAATACTTCTCTAATATCCAAACGGTCGAAACTGAGTTTAAAACATAAATTAAACTAAACTAAACTAATGAACTATGCAACTAAGGTGGAAAGGTTTTGAGTCCTTCCTAAAATAATTTTTTCATTATTTAGAAAATATCTATCTCCTCCCCATCCGGGTACATCCCCATACATATACCCATTGTGGGAGGTTACATGGTGGACATCTATGAGATGGGCATTATGGGCGGCCCTTAACATCCTTACGTTAATTATTAATTTCTACATTAACTGTTATACGTTAACTGTTTCATAAGGTCTAATGAGGTGGACTGCCATGTATGCACCGTTTGCTTTGTCTCCTATGCCCAAGGCGGTCTGCTTCACTCGTATCCAATCCCATCCCTCTTGATTCGGTGTGGTTATCAGAGAAAACTCACTAACGACAGCTCGAAAGCAAACCGCTGCCTTCACTTAATCGGATTCGAGTCACCCATATGAGTGTTCGAATTACTCACACTAATGCCACGTGCATTGTAGCTAAGGTGGCTGAGCTAGGGTCACGCCCGACCTTCCTGCCTGCTAAGCTCAAGTCATCCAATTGACTATCACGTGACCGGATTCGAGTCACCCATATGAGTGTTCGGGTTACTCACACAAATGCCACATGCGTTGTAGCTAATCCCAATCCACAAGGGATACCAAGAGATGATAAGATCCTAAGGTATTTGGTGCAATTGGGAAATCCTATTATATCTAAGCCAAAATTCCATCATATTGTCTCTTGAAAATGCTCTCCAAGACGACTCTTGCCTAATTTAATTATAAGCCTCTCTCGAGGTCAAATAACCTACCAACTAACACTAGGTTTCTTGCTTCTCAACTCAACCCTAAGCATTAGAGATGCTTTAAGACCCAAGAATCTCACACGCCTCCTAATTACTGATAATTTCTATACTACTGTTTAATTAGGTTGATTCACTCCATGTCTAATTCGACCCTTCTCGTGATCTCGCATGAACCACTCACCATATTGAGATTGGCTAGAAATCAATATGTAAATAGCAACCAAGCATGAATCAATAGATAGGCAAATTACAAAGAAACAATAGAAAAAGGGAAAATTAACAACTAGATATAAGATTCATGTTCAATATACAACCAAAACCCTAGATTGAGAAATTAAAACATAACAAAGGATTGGTGCATCCCAAAATTAAGATAAAACATGAGAAAAAGGAAAAAAAAAGAACTCTAATGGTGGAAATTGGTGAGTTCTTGGTCTTCTTCTTCCAGATCGCAAGTTCTTCTCCCAAGCTTGAAGGTTTCTGCCAAGCCTCCTCTCTGGTCCCAAAGTGTTGTTGGTCCAAGAACAAGAGGGGAGAAACCCTAAGGAGGGTTTTCTCCCTCTAAGTCCGAACCTCCTAGTTGGGACTACTCGATTTCCCTTATTTTCCATTCTCCACTACTCTCCTTTTATAAGCCCTCTCAAATTAGGTCAAAATCGGGTTATTTCCACTTTTGGGCCAAACGTTTCGTCGCGACAAACCCGTGAGTATGTTGCTCATATTCAATCGCATCGTCGCAACGAAGAGAGCTTCATCGAGACGAACTAGTAGCCAACATCTTTCAATTCTTTAGGTTCATCGCGACGAAGAGTGAACACCTTCGTCACAACGAGGGTGAGGCTCATCACGATGAACCAGTGGCGCTACTTGTTGTATGGGCAATTTGTTGAATTTTCTTCATTTTTCACTCATTTTCGCACAATGCTGCCAAATGGTTGACCTAATCATAAAGATGAACAATTAGAGCATTAGTTCACTTATTCAACATAAAAAATACTAAAAATCTAAGTAAAACATAGGGATAAAATGAGTATTTAGGATACTCATCAATGGCATAAATCATTTCTTAATTGTTTCTCTGCCTTGGATTTTGCCTCGAATGTTACTTGAACAAGTTCTAAAACCTATGGAGATCAAATTAAATATTTTTTCATAAACCTTCCCTAACCCAAACAAAATTGATTCTCAAGGGGATTAAGTGACCTTGTGCTTATGTATATCAAGAGGCCATGCCTAAATTGTCAACTGATAAGGTCAAGACCTTATGCTCTAAGTCCCATTATCTCTAACATTCTCCATGTCTAGAGGGTTTAAACATTTTTCATCATCAACATCATGATAAATATTTAGCTCAACTTAAAACAAGAAAACTAAATTGTTTACGATTTTTTGCAATATGCACAAGTTATTCACACTCTCAGATCAAAATTGAACATCTTAGTGGCAAGGTAACTACAAGATATTTCTTAACATTCAAGCTCAAAAATATGTAAAGATGAAAGGTTCATCATTCATTCATTCATCAACAACTAGCCTACCACAAAGCATGCAAAAACTAATCGAGGTGATTCAACACTAGAAAGAAACCAAATCACAAAAACAACTATAAACTTAAACAACTAAAGCATAAAACACACTAAAACTGAGAAAACAAGTTCAAAAGCTCGAAAGGTAGTTGGTAAGATCCAATAAAACTGATGTGCTCATGCAAAAACCACCCCTAAACTAGATAAGACATTGTCCCCGATGTTTAAGAAAAGACTGGGGAACAAAACTCCTCTCTAGTCATCCTCCCGCCGGGCCGTCCGACAAAGGAATTCGATGATTGGCAGCTTTAGCCAAGGTGGGAAAACAAGGGGTGAAGGTGGTATAGGCAGCATCGCTGAAGAAGATCTAAGTTGGTGTTGATGCTAGATCAACCGAGCAAGGTACTACATGTGCCACTCTTGCTGCATCATCATAAGCTTCTGCTGTTCATATAAAAACTCCATAGAAATTCTTTGGCTAACAACATCTTCTTGTCTTTCCTCCACAAGTACATCTAGAGCTCGATGACCTCAGTCAATGGGGTTGCACACAACGTAATCACTAATTTCGAGGAGTCTTTTCACTTTTTAGGTGGACAAGAGACAACATACTGGGCATCTCTTCATTCGAGAAATACACCCCATCTATCTTGCAAAGCATAGTGATGGTGGAGGGGTGAGTGGGACCTCCGGTACATTTCCCATTTGCTGCCTCAATAATGGAACTCTCTATTACATGCCCGACATCAAACTTCATTCCTTTAGCAATTCCAAAGTTCGGTATAACCCTCTCTCTACTTATTAAAGATACGTGTGTACTTGGTTTCAATCTAGAATATATGAAGTAATGCCATATCTTAGAAGCTGGTGAGAGGCCAGTCCTAGGAAAATTAAGAACTTCATTTTTTGAATTTGTTTTCCACTAGACGAAGTTGTCCGTCAACACTTCCAACATTTCATCATAGTTTGGCAAGTTCCATAAGTTTTGGTAAGCTTCGTTGTCGTCATCTTGAAGCTTGAATGCACTGTTGATTGTGGCACCATCAAATGGGACCCATACTCCTCTCACAAACACTTTAGTGCCATCATGAAAGGGAAGATTGGAATGAAATTCTCATACTAGAGAAGCCACACCCTATAGTGGGTGTTCACAAAGTTTGGTCCATTTCATTTGCTATATGATGAGGCTAAAATACGAATTTGGCTTGTGAAACCCTCGTTCAATCACAAACACTCTTGTGACCAAAGAATCATGAACATCTTTTCTCATTTCCTATTGATCTAATCTTGAAAGAGTCCTCGAATCTCTGCAGCGGTCAGCTTCTATACGGCGGTTTTCCTCTTCTTTGGTTCCATTTTCTTCACTCATAAATTTCTTCGAACACTTGGTGTGCACCTCAAATTCGTCTACTAAACTTGTGTTGTCACACATTCAAGGCTCTCCTCAATACACAACAACAGTTACCCTACTCCACAATTCTCTAACATGTGCTCAACAACCAAAAATCAAAGCCTCTTCTTTAAGTTAGGTTTGTGAAGAAATGGTGGTGGAGGAGGGTGGAAGGGTGGAAGGTAAAAGGTCGGTGAGAATTGATGGGGAGGGGCTAAAATTGGTAAAGGGAAGGGCTTTGATGGTCTCTCGCTTGGTACAATTTAGTGTGGGGAAGAGAAAAAGAAAGGTATTTTTGGTTTCTTCTTAAACAAAATGATGTAAAAGTGCCTTTAAAAGGGAAAAATCGAACTAGATGTCGCGGCATACCAGTAACAAAATGGGTAGAACTATAATTTGATGCTACGACATCATATTCCAATGCCGCAGCATATCAGTGGCAAAATAGGTAGTAGAGGAGACTAATGTCGCGGCGTTGAAATTTGATGTCGCGACATTGGAATTTCATTTCACGGCATATCAGTAGGTCTTTGAATGGGAATTGGGTTGATGCCGCGACATATGAGTGCAATATCGTGGCATACCAGTAATTTCTTTAGTGAAAGTTGGGTTGATGTCGCGGCATGTGAGTGTAATGTCACGACATGCCGCTGGGTTCGACGTGATCCAAATATACCTTCAACCTCAACAATCTCCACTATATCCAATCTCGACCAAGACAATTCATTCTCTTCTTCCATGAATCCATCCCACATTCAACACCCTTAATTTTCTTATTCAAAGATTTCCGAGATTGCTCAATTTCCTTTAAGCTTGGACAAAACTTAATTCTTCCATAAGCACACACCTTTTTCTCATTTCAATCCAATTTATGCACTTTCAACTCTTCTAAACCTACGATTAGAACACACTATAAACAACAAACATATCAAACACAATTGGGATCCCCAACTCTTAAAAAACAAAAACTAAATTATTTGAAAGAAAATAAACAAAAAGTGTAACACCCCGTCCCGACGAGGTGCATAGTACATGTAACTGTAAGGGCGCATATGTGCATCAAGTGCCATTGTAAAGGATAAAATTGTAAAGTTTTCAAATAATTATGGCACTTTTGCAATTAAGGAAAGTGGAGGGGTGAAAGTATAATTAATGGAAGTTTAAATAGTAAAATAATAATAATAAATTGCCAAAATAGTTCAGGAAAGTCTCGAAAATTCTCTAGATCTCGGATGACGAAACGGATCGCACTGCTTAAGTTCGTCCCTACGAATCTAGTGACCCAGTTTCGCTAATTCCGAGACAAATGGAATATTTTACGAATTTCAGCAACGATCAGAGTGAAACTCCTCAAAACGGATTTTTGAAAATTTCGAAAATGGTAAATATTTAAAGAATATTCAATTAGGATAAATGAAATTGAAACCGGGACAAAATAATTTGTTTCGGGGCTTAAACGGACCAAGAAGTGGAATAAAAAGGGACATGTGGGTCCCACTTGAAAAAAATATCAAAAAGATGAAAAGCAAAATGAGAAGACGGACAAAGGAGAGCTACCCAGAAGGAGATAGAGAGGGGGGACGATTTTATTTTATATTTTCTCTCTTTGATTCTTTCTCGATTTACTTTAAATCGACCGTAGTTTTCATCGAAAGAGAAGGCAAAGTCGACTACAAAAGAGCCACGATAGGTACCAATATTTTAGTCTTTTGTCAAACTTTAAAGGTAGAAAATTTGTCTACTTGTTTTATTTCAAGCCTAAAGGCTATGTAATGATTCTGAATTTCTTAGAGGTCGTGGAAGGTCGTAAACTTCAGTTCCAAAATTTTTAGACTGAATTTAGGAATTTTTAGGAATTTTTTGGGACTGTGGTTGGACAAATGTATGAATTTCGAGATCAAGTTCGCGCTTCAGATTGAAATTTCAGATTTGTAGTCGGACAAGCCTGACAAAATTTTCAATGTTTCGGTATTTTAGATTCTTCCGAAAGTCCCTGAGTCAAAGTTGACTAAAACAGAGGCTTTATGGGACATTTAATGTGTAGGGACATTTTGGTCAATTTCACATCATATTATCGATGTCCTTATCGAATGGGACTAGCAAGTAAAGTTTTGTTAGAATCGAAGTTCGTTCGATATAGTCACTTTGAAAGCCCTCGCGGTATGTTTTTATGGTTAAAACGTTGAACTGAGGGCATTTTCAGACTTGTATGGATTGTGTAGGCTATTTGAGTATCCCATGAGAATCTAAAGTGCTTGACAAGATTTGAAAGAAATTAGTCGAGAAAAAGGTGAGTACTCAAAATCCTTTTCTAAAACGAAAGTGTTTAAATTACAAGTTTGTAAAGTGCTTTGAAAAAATAAATTTATAAAGCAATTTTTTTACCTCCCATTTGTTATACTGGTAAAATGTTTGATTTCTCAGATTTAAGAAAACAATTTTTGGCCTACTTAGCAAAACCCCAGATGGCATGCCCGCTCCGGGTCGATGTATTTCGGATTGTGCATGGCAAGGCTATGGGATAGTATGAATAACTATATTGCCTCGGCTCAAGAATCGTGGGGTTAGATCTGTATCATATAGTGAGTCGCCCTCTGCACATTCGGGGTATATAGTTAGCGCGCTGACTTAGTACATAGCGATGAGGTGTTGGTTCCGAGGTTCCATCACCGAGCATTTTGGTTCCGAGGTTCCATTATGCTATATAGATCCCGCCGTATTCACCGGACCATCTTAGCCTGCAAGGTTCGAGGTTCACTAATGATGCTAGGTTCGGTGTTCCGGCATCAAGTCTAGGTATTTCCGTAATGGGCCACAAAGGGTTGGTACTTGATTTACAATATAGCACTTTTCGCATATTAACCACCACCGAATAGCTAACAAAGCAGTAAATAGTTTTCGTATCAGCTTTTTGTACAAAGATAATTATTAGTTTTCGTGAATACAAGAATGTAAATAAGCCAAGAAGATAAATAGTTTTCATCAGCTGTAAATGGTTTTCATAGCAAAATTCGCTTTCATAAAACAAAAGCTTTTACAACCATTTCGTACGTATTTTCATATTGGGAGTACAAACAGTGCATAACAACATTTAGAACTTATAAGATCTACCTGAGCCCGTTGCCTACGCTTCTATTGCTTTTTAAAATAATTTTTCGCGCAGCAGCGTTGAAAACCGAAAAGACCTTCTAGGATCCTCGCCCTAGACGCCTGCTGTGATTATATATAAGATAAGGTGTAAATTAAAAATAGTAAAAGTTAAAATGTGGCATTTTGTATATGTAAATATCTTTTGTAAAATATGCATGCATGGTTTTGAGAAAAATATGTTGCTATAAAATTATGTTTGATTGATTTGTATCTTATATTTTGATGAGGACCAGAGGTCCTTTATTGTTGTAGTTGGACATTTGGAAAACATTGGGAGTGTATATTTTTTTTATATATTTTTTTTTATACAGTGATTTTGCATTGGCTTCACCCACCTCATAGCCAAGAGGCCGCCGATTTTCGCTAAATCTAAAGATGTGATTTGATAGAAAAGTGAAAATTTTATAACCCACGCTTTCCCCAAATACGCTCACTAGCGAACGGCTTAGCTTTTATGGTAACTTGCCGCCGAGCGAGCTTACCGGGAGGTTACCGTGAGTTGCCGGCGCATTTCCTGTCACTAGGAAGGGGGTCTATCAAGTTGGTATCAGAGCGCTTAAAGATAGTTCGCCTATTTTTCACGCATTTTCCGCAGTATTTCCTATATAAAAAAAATTATAATGATTTTCCTATTGCAACCTACATTGTTTCAGAAAATCCTGCATGCATCAAATATTGAAAAGTGTCATCAATTTTTTTTACCTTGAAATTCACGATTATTAGTCTGACGAGGTCGTAGAGGTCGATCTAGGACTTCCGTGACGGAGGCAATTCACCAAAGAGATATGTCGAGCATACCTCAGATCTGAAAAATGCTTTCAATGAATCAGCCCCCAAAGAGAACTACATCGAGGGCCGCAAACCTGTGGCGGTACTCGACGATGGATCAAAGTTATATAGATTGTTATGGTAATCCACCCATCGTACACCGGAGTTCCTTAAGAGTAGAGGGGCATGATAGAAAGTGCCTCTAAATTAGAGGCTAAAACTTATGATGGTACCACACCCGTATGTGGTACTTATGGTTAGATAGGTTAGTGTTCTAGCTATTATACATGGTGATGTAGACATGAGGTCTTTCCACCATAATCACCGGAAAAAGTTATGACGCGGACGAGGTTCTTCTACCGGCACGGTAGAGACATAGGTTTCTCGTGTTTACTAGGACAAAGCAAAAGCAAGCAAATAGTTTATGAAAAGTTTTTAGAAACTTTTAAAGTAAAGCAAGCAGCAATTTTATGAAAAGTTTGAGGCTGCACTAAAGGTAGAAAGGACAGTTTTAGTTCTAACTCAGGCACCAGACAAGAAGAGAGGTGTCTAGCGACTAGTCACTGTGCACCAAATACCTAGTAGAAAGAAAGGAAAGAAGTGGACCACGTAGAGGCTCGTGACGAGGAGCAAGATCTAGCCAGGGATCCGCTCGACACCAACTCTAGGAGGTGGTAGGATCTTCGATCATCTTTCCATCAGGCACTACATGTCGTAGGAGGCATTCCTGAGAGTGTGGATGAAACATGACAGATGTTTCCATCAAGGGTAGAAGGTCACTTTATCCGAGACTCCGTCCACGCTAGTAGCCGCAGCAGACCTCGAGGTAGGTACAAGAGTATCTACCCTGTGCACCGGTCCTGCAAATAAAGCAAGAGGGGTGGTCTGTGCAGAGGTGGCGACAACGACCCGGCAGAGGTAACAGAGGGGTGCAGGAGGCAGAGGCAAGACCACTAGCCGATCTCGTAGTGGTATTCGCACTGTGTTCCTGCATTTACAAATACACAAAGATGAGGCGTATGCATCACCGACGTGATTATCGTATGATTTCGCTACGATCATGATGCATATGTATCGTGCACCCAGAGCCACTCATTCATTTATTTCGGGCATCATTCACCGAGGCACCCGGGATGAGTCCCGTACTCTATGTGATGGTCGTATGGTGGTTTCGCACTACAATGGGATACTATGATATCTGGAAAGGATAGTTCCAAGTAGCGACAGTGATCCGTAATAAGGATTTTCCAAAGATACTGGAGTAGTGTTAGGCACTTCATGATTTCGACATAATTCGGGTATGGATCTATCCGTGCATAGAGCCACCTTAGATTGCTATAAGAAAGAAGTAAGATTGGTTCGACCAGAGAAACCAGGCGTGATATTTCGGGGAATCAGAAGAGAGATCGCCCCTAGTCTCATTAATGCCATGACCGCTCGAAAATGCTTCTGAAAGGTTGCCATAGTGGCTATTTGGCATTTGTAGTGGATAGGAGACAAGAGGGGACACGGTTGGAAGACATCCCCATAGTCAAAGAGTTCCCAAATGTCTTTCCAGATGATATTTCAGGTTTACCCCCGGATAGAGAAATTGAGTTCGTTATTGAACTAGTTCCAGGGACCGAGCCGATATCCATTCCTCCATACAGAATGGCGCCAGCAGAGTTGAAAGAATTGAAGGCACACCGAGAATTGCAAGGCAAGGGCTTCATCCGACCTAGTACCTCACCGTGGGAGAGCTCCAGCTTCTTCTTCGTAAAGAAGAAAGATGGAAGCTTACTGGGTTGTGTATAGACTATGCATAGCCGACCTGGGGCGACAATACGCAACCAAAGATCCGCCTCAGATAGATGAGCTATTTGACCAATTGCATGGATCTCGGGTATATTCTAAGATTGACCTAAGGTCGGGCTACCATCAGTTGATGGTCCGGGAGAATGATGTTTCTAAGATTGCCTTCAAGACGAGATACAGTCACTACAAGTTCCTAGTGATGCCATTCGGACGACTCACGCCTCACCGCATTCATTTGATTTGATGAATAGGTATCTAGTCCGTATTTAGATAAGTTTGTGATCGTATTCATTGATGACATTCTAGTGTACTAAAGGGCTCAAAGGAACATGCAGAGTGATCCTGATAGTATTGCAGATTCTTATTTAGTTATACGCTAAGTTTAGTAAGGCATTTGGTCGGACAAAGTAAACTTTCGGGTCATGTCATTTCGGAAAAATGTATTAGTGTGGATCCTCAAAAGATCAAAGCTATAGTGAACTGGAAGCCACCCATAAATGTTTCTGAAGTCCGTAGTTTCCTTGGATTGGGAGGTTATTACAGGAAATTTGTTGAGGGATTTTCGAAGATAACAACCTCTGTCACTCAATCTATCGAAAAAGGATCAGAAATTCGAGTGGTCAGATACCTGCCAGCATAGTTTTGAGGAGCCGAGACAGATTGACGACAAACAAGATAGCACTACCACGTGAAAGGACTATGGCGTGGTATAGCAGCGCATGCCTGCACAAGGGTTAGGTGTGTTTTGATGCAGATGGTAGAGTGATAGCTTATGCTTCCCTGGGCCGCTTAAAGAAGCACGGCAGAACTACCCCGACTCCATGATTTAGAACTAGCAGCGTGTTTTCGCTCTAAAGATCCGAGACATTATTTATACAAGGTTCCTCGTCGATATTCACCGATCATAAGAGCCTCCGCAAGATATCTTCACTTTAAAGAGCTTAACTTAAGGCAGCGCTGGTTGGAGTTGATTAAGGATTATGATCGCACGACAGAAAATTATCCGGGAAGGCCAATGTAGTGGCCGATGCCTAAGCCGAAACCGGAGGGTTCCTATGCTTATCCGCTGCACAAAGATATCTCCCATTGCTGATGTGAGTTGAGATCTTGAGAGTTCAATAGCAGATAGCTGATATAGTGGACACTGGGCTGGGCATCATTTTATTGCTCAGCCCTCTTCTCGTATCATCAAGGAAGGCCGAAGGTGTTTCAGATGATTAAGTTGAGGGTAGAGATTGAGAGTGGTAGGAAACCAGAGTTCCAGATCAGAGACGATGGAGTAATAGTTAGAGGGAGTCGAATGTGTGTACCTGAAATAGGTGAACTAAAAAGGAAATCCTAAAGAGGCTCACTCCCGAAGATATGCCATGCACCCGGTAGCACCAAGATGTATCATACTTCGAGGAGCATTATTGGTGGAAGGGCACGGAAAAAGGAAATTACGATTGTGATCCGCATGCCTAACCTGGCACAGTGCAAAGGCGCAGCACCGTAAGCCTCGCATGAAAGATACAGCCCCTTCCGATTCTTGTATGGAAGTGGGATAAGATTACTATGGATTTTGTTATCGGGCTTCCGAGAACTCGGAGACAACACGATGCCATATGGGTGATAGTGGATAGACTAACGAAATCCGCGCATTTTCTCCCAGTTAGCAATGATGACCCGCTGACAAGTCGCCCAATTATATGTGGAGGAGATGGGCGCATAGGACTACATGGTGTTCCTATATCGATAGTCTTAGACCGAGACCCCATATTCACATCTAGATTTTGGTCCAGTTTACAAGATGCCATGGGACTCGATTGCACTTTAGCACAGCTTTCCATCCTCAGACTGATGGTCAGTCAAAGAGAACTATTCAGATTAATTAGAGGATATGCTAGAAAGTATGCGTGATAGAGCTTAAGGGAATCTGGATACATTTATCTCCCCGATGGAGTTCGCCTACAACAACGCTTATCAATCCAAGATAGGCATTGCTCCATTTGAAGCATTTTATGGCCTAAGGTCAGACTCCGTATATGTTGGGATGAAGGCGAGGGAGAGAGGAGACTGATAGCCCAGAGTTAGCACGCATTACCTTAGATAAGATCCGTATCATTCGAGACAGACTCAAGATAAACCAGTGACTGCATTAAAAGAGTGCGGACAAACGCCAGAGGGATCTCCGCCAGTACGATAGGGTCTTCCTCAAAGTTTCCTTGGAAAGGTGTCCTCGATTTGAAGATTATAAAGCTAAGGCCCAAGATACATAGACCTTATGAGATTGTGAGTAAGCAGGGACCAATAGCTTATAAATTGAAGTTACCCCTCGCAGTTATCATGAAGTACATTCCGCATCCCTCCCATGTACTCGTAGATCAACAAGAGAACTAAAGGATAATTTGACCTATAAGGAGTACCTAATGCGTATAGTAGATCACAGAGAGCGCATTTTGTGGAATAAGGTCATTCCTAGTCAAAGCTCATGGGGGAATTCATGGACTGTAAGAGAGAGGAGGCTACATGGGGAGCCGTGAGGCTCAGATGCCATCGCACTCTCAATTATTTTCTTAATAAGGTATTTTCATTTCCTTTGATTTTAGTTTGTTCATTTCGAGGACGAAATGTTCTAAAGGAGGGAGGATTTGTAACACCCCGTCCCGATGAGGTGCATAGTACATGTAACTGTAAGGGCGCATATGTGCATCAAGTGCCATTGTAAAGGATAAAATTGTAAAGTTTTCAAAGAATTGTGTCACTTTTCCAATTAAGGAAAGTGGAGGGTGTGAAAGTATAATTAATGGAAGTTTAAATAGTAAATAATAATAATAAATTGCCAAAATAGTTGCCAGGGAAGTCTCGAAATTCTCTAGATCTTGATGACGAAACGGATCGCGCCAAGTAAGTTCGCTCGAAATTGATGAGCTTAAAAGTCATCTATTTTAATCCATTTTTCTCGTTTGATTTTCATCTTAAAAGGAATAATTAATATGCGTAAATAAGGAAGAAACTCACCACCTGTATTAGCAGGAGTGTGAAAGAAAGAAGAAAAAGCAAGAGAAAAATGCAGCAATCAAAAGAGAGTAAAAAATGCAGAAAATGGCAGTAGAAATGAAAGAAGGTAACTAATGTTGCGCTTTGGGCGTGCATTACCATTTATGCGTCGCGACATCGTGAAAATTTCAAGGAAATTTACGTGTGCTCTACGTGCATCACGAGTTAGGCAACCGAGGACTAACCAGAGACTTAAGGAATGATCACGACAACATCGTGATGTGGCGACGGCTGGGTCGGCGTCGCGACAAGGGATGGAGGTCAGACAAGAGAAGCACCTCGACGCTTATGACAAATTTGAAAGATGAAACTACAGACTTAAGTCGTTCGCGACAGGACTGACGTCACGACACCAAAAGCAACCAGTTGAAGCCTCCAGAGACATAATTTGATGTTGCGACAAGAGATCGAGGTCGCGACATAAGACTTGCTCTCGCTTTAAGGCTGCGCCTTCCTGCTGATGT
The DNA here is from genome assembly GCA_016808115.1 of Tetrastigma voinierianum. NCBI lineage: Eukaryota > Viridiplantae > Streptophyta > Magnoliopsida > Vitales > Vitaceae > Tetrastigma > Tetrastigma voinierianum. The sequence goes on along the minus strand of JAEQBH010009674.1, from coordinate 79,035 downwards.
CGCGACAAGAGATCGATGTCGCGACATCGTGAACACCAGCTGAAGCCTCCAGAGACTCCAGGTCAATGTCGCGATAAGAGGTTGATGTCAATCGTGAACGACTCAGCCCAAAATCAGAAGACAAGAGGTTGAGGTCGCGACATCAGGAACACTAGTTGAAGCCTCTAGAGACTAAAGTTGATGTCGCGACAAGAGATCGAGGTCGTGACATGAGACTTACTCAGTTGAAGGTTGCAGAACCTAAGTTGATGTCGCGACAAGAGATCGATGTCGCGACACTAGGAGCGACCAGTTCAAAGCTGCAGAGCCATAAAGTGATGTCGCGACAAGACATTGATGTCGCGACATCAGGAACCAGCAGTTGAAAGCTGCAAAGACATGAGCTGATGTCGCGACAGCGGGATCGGCGTCGCCATCGGGAACGAACAAATAAACTTGTGGAGCCATAAAGTGATGTCGCTGACAGACCGACGCCGGCTACATCGTGGACGACCAGTTGAAGATTGCAGTTCTTAAACTGATGTCGCGACAAGAGATTTGAGGTCGCGACCGAAAGTAAGAATAATGTGGGCTACCCACTTTGAAATCCACAAAAGACTGCATCGAATTAGGGCCCAACTTCTCGTAACCCTATAACACGGTTACTACCAATGTAGTGCACTTCTTGGCGACTTGAAAGAGAGATCTAGGTTGCTGGAGGCTCCTGTATTTTTATTTTCTTTTCTTTTCTTTCGTTTTTTTTTTCGTTTTTTTCTTTCCATTTTAGTTTAGATTGTGAGTAGTTTCAGATTGCCTTTACTGATTTGAACGTTAATGAAGATTTAGCTGAAAAATTTATATTTCTTAAAATTACTGTCTGGTTGTTTGAATTCTAGACAAATTTTGGATTTCGAACACCCAGTTTCCGATTTACAGTGGTTTACTTTATCAGCAAGCCAATGTATGGTATAATCAGTAATTTAGAAGCCCAGCCTATCAATTGACGTTATCGGGCTTAAATAATCTTTCCTGCGGTATTTTATTCATTTTAGCTGAACTTCGATGTTAACTCCGACTTGGTCGGGTTTTGTTTATCTTGAATTGGATCCCACTCGCCCCTTGTACCCATAACGAGGTTGTTACAGCTCTGATTTCCAGGAGGCCTTCCAGACACAGAAGGCATTCCCGAGAGCAAGAAACAATTTGAAGGTATTTTGAACCCCGACATTGCTGGATCTAATGCGCTCCGCATAATGAGAATCAATACTTCCTCTTCTCACTTGTAACCGAGAATGAGTTGAGTGAGTTATTAATTTAAGTACATAGAGAGTTCACCTCAATTCGAATAGTGAATTCGATCCCGTGTTAGCAAGGATCTAATCAAGGAAAGAGTAATCTATTCTAATTTTGAGGGTGAGGAACCAGTATAGTGCAACCTCTGCAATGACTAAATTGAAGGAGCTCAGTCTCGCAAATCATGTTGTGTATGAAGTATTGAGAAAGAAAAACACCTGCAACAAGGCTACGAGATTTGTAAGTAATTGTCTCACCCGTGTTCGAGAGAACAGCTGGTGAGATGATGAACTGTAGGGTTTGGAGGTCCACCACACTATATTAATCCTTGGACTAGTTTTTAAAGATCTCAGAGTTCGTAAACAAAGTTACAAAGATTTGCATCGTAGGGAATTGATCTTCACAATAAACATTATTCAATGTTTCCCTTTAGAGATAACTGCTAAATCTAAATTTGTTATTTTGAAATTTCACCCTTCAATCTATTTTTATTCAATCAATTTTCTTTTACATCATTATTTTCAAGCTTTCAAAGCAAAATCTCATTATCGTAATCTCGCCCAAATAGTATGGAGCTTAAGTAGTCGTACATTGAAAAATTTCGAGATCTCTGGTGGGATCGATCCGACTTAAATCCATTTTATTACTTGTGGACTCCGTGCACTTGCAAAGATATCGGATCAAAACCACACGAAAATGGTTTTCTTCATAAAAATATCTTTAATCAACATGATAGTAAAAGAAACTAACACTAAGTTTAATGTGGTTTATCTAATGAGGATTAGACAATAGCCTTGGATAATAAGTCTAATTTGAATAGGTGTCTTGATCCATAACAATTTATCGATGTTGCCTTTAACAAGTTTTGGTGGCATTATCACAGGATTAGTTAATAGTCTTTTGGCAACAATGTTATAAATTTGTACATGTGTAATGGTCCAGTCAACAAGTTTTATGGCGCCGTTGCCGGGGATCGAAAGAATTTAGTAAATCAATATTCAGACGAAAGAAGGAAATGCTAATTTGGACATTTTGAAGAAAAGAACAAAAATAGCTTTTCAAGCAAAGGGTTATTTTTAGCCACTAACCTTAACAAACCATATTGAAAATATTCATGGACCGCATCAATCCTATTAATGTAAGTGTGTTTTGATTTCGTGGACAAAATCTTAATGCATAGGAAATGTAACACCGATCCGCCGATTCCAAAGCAGCATACGTAATTAGAGAGAACACTCAGAAGCTTGAGAAAGATAAAGAAGGCAGAAAACTCAACCATGGCAGATGAAAGACAGGATCAGAATGAAGTACATAGAGAAGCAGCTAGAAGGCCTCCAATCACTGATACTATGGAGGACTTCTGGAAGCCTATTATTCAAGATGAGTACTCGGCAATCAGGCAACCAGCTATTGATGCAAATAATTTTGAACTTAAAACCAAGACTAATTACAATGGTCCGAAGAGCATCGCCATCGGTCATCCCTATCAGGGACTCCAAACGAGCACCCGGGAAGATTTCAGGATGGCGCATACAAGTAGTTGAATGGGGTGAGACCGTAACAAACCCGCATCTATCTCATTCTCTTCGAGAGATGCGCTAGCCTACATGGTATGAATCTTACCATATGGCTCGTTGATACTGGGAGGAGTTAGTAGAGGCCTACTGGTAGACTCTTTCCCCACCACCCAGAAGAAGGAAATCATTGTGTTTCAAACAGGGGGAAGATGAAAGCCTGTATGTAGCCTGGGAAAGATTCAAACGGTTGCTAAGAAGATGTCCAATGACGGGATGGGACCAAGACTCGTATGGACATTGTATATCATGCCTGAATAATGATATATCAGGATCATCGATGCTTCATACAGGAGCATCTAAACGAAAAGTGTCAAGAGGAAAGAGAGTCGATTGAAGACTCCGGGCTAAATGTAATATAAAAACTCCTTTCCGAAGTTTTCAAGAGGAAGCAAAGCAGAGGAAAGGGGATCATGGAGCCGAAAGCAAGATGGCAGCCACGGAGGCCAAGTTGATGCCATTATGCACAGATGGACAAGCAAGAAAGGAAGACACACACGCCTACGAGATAGGAGCAACAAAGAGAGCATGGAAAGCGAAGGCCGAGAGAGTCAAGAACAATTCTAAGGATGTCAAGAGGTTAAGTATCCGTGAGCCAAGAAACCACTATTTCAAACCCAATACCAACCTCGTCAAAGACATTATCACTCCAAAGATCGAGGAAACTATGAGAATTTCATAATGGCGGAGGGGCTTCACAAGGCCTGCATGGACAGAACCCTCAATGTATATCAATGTACCACCAAGGTTCCGAAGAACAAAGAAGATTAGTTGAAATGAACACAGAATGAATATCAGTGGTCGAGGAGGGCCCAATCTTTTCAAGAACGTATGCCGCATTTCATGGGGAATAATAAGTCATTAACCTCCATGAACAAAAGTTCAGACCGAAGCAACCAAGTACCAATTCTCAAATTTTTCAAAACACCACCAATGCATCCCTGAAGAACCCGGAGACACAAGTAGGGCAACGCCCTAACCCCGCAGTCAGGAAAGATACCTTCCCAAGTGACAAAGAAGAATCCAAAAGACCGCATGGTCGCGGCGTGCCTAGGAGCGGGAAGGAGTAGAAAAGATGAAAGAAAAATGATAGCAAAGAAGAGAAGAAGAAAGCCCAAAAGGAAGAAGCACTGGAGAAAAAGAAAGAAGGAGTGACAAGAAGGATATCCAAGGCTCTGCATCAAGTAGCCCCATTTCCACAGACTCCAGAAATCAAAGATAGAGGAGCAAATGCAAGGTTTTTGAAAACCTTTAAGCTAGAGATCGCATGCCTTACGTGGCGGTGACTCGGGATGCCACTCTATGCAAATTCAAGGACATGCTGAAAGCAAGAAAAGAAAGATAGTAGAAGAAGGGATTTGAATCTCACCGCTACTTGCAAAGGCTGATAAAGAAAGAATTGCTTAAAAGATGAAGGATCCAGGAGTTTTACAATTCCTTGCATCATTGGAGGAGTTGAATCTGTGAAGCCTTCGTGACTCAGAGCTAGTATAAACTTGATGCCTCTTCTCGCTGCTACAATTAAGTTTGGGGAGGTTATTCCCACCACTATTACTCTTCAAAATGGCGCATTTATCGATGGTAAAACCTGAAGGAGTCATGGAAGATGTGTCGTCAATGTTGGGAAATTTGTTTTCCCAAAGAGACTTCATCATTCCTCGACATGGAAGAAGATTCACAAGACTCCCTCAAGCACACTCATTCCTAGCTATCGAGCGCCCGACGATATGCAAAAAGGAGTTCTTACCTTGAGGGTTGAGAGGAAGTCGTCAAGCTCAACTTGATCAAAGCATGCGTAATATAGATATAGACAGAAAATTGCAATGTAGTTGATGATGTCTATACCTACAACCCCGATGTTCACAATGATTGTAATGCCCAAATTTTTATCAATGAAAAAAGATAAATTCCCAGATATTGAAGATGACCATCAATCATTCATACAACAGCTTTTCATTCTATAGAAACAGTTGTTGAGCCCGAAGCAAAACAGTAAATGACAAAGGGGAAAATAATGAAAAAGGGAAATTCATCAAGAAACCAAGAAGAGGGGCTGATAGCGTTGGAAAGAGTTGTCAAGTCATTTGAAGTATGCTTACTTAGAATCAACAAAGAGAAGTTAATTGGGTGATTATCTTTGCTAGACTCAAGATGCCGAGAACAAAGGTTGTCAAAATCTTGGGGAAGAAGCATAAAGAGTCTATAGCTTCGTCCATTAAAGAATTGAAGGGTATCAACATCAATTTGCATGCACAAAATTATGCTAGAAGAAACTTCAAAGCCATCTGTGAGAACATCAAAGGAGATCAATCCGTTGATGAAGGAAGTGGTCAGAAAGAGGTACCAAATTGTCGACGTCAGTTTTATCTACGCACTTCAGATAGTCCTCGTGAGCCCCAAATTCCATGTGGTTCCAAAGAAGGGTAGCTTATCAGAATTGCAATGAGAAAATGAATTGATTCTAACAAGAACAAAGGATTGTGATGGAGGGTAATATGCATTGATTACAGAAGCCGAACACAAACACTTAAAAGATCATTTTTGCCCTCATTGATCGATGTTGACAGACAAGCCAGAACACCTCATTTTTGTTTCTTTGATGGATATTCAGGATACAATCAGATTGCTATTGCACCTGAGGACCAAGAGAAGACTACATTCACATGCCCCTATGGTACCTTTGCCTTTAGAAGGATGCCATTTGGGCTGTGTAATGCTCCTGCTACATTCCAAAGGTGTATGATGTCAATATTTTCGTGACTCGTGGTTGAAGAGGTTATGAAATTTTTATGGATGACTTCACCGTGCATGGATCCGCTTTTGATCGCTTGAAGAACTCCGGAAACAAAGGTTTCAAAGATGCCACACAAATCGCTAGCACTAATTGGGAAATGCCATTTTATGGTAAAAGAAGGTATTGTTCTTAGGTTACAAATTTCGCTTACTGGGATCGGAAGTGCACCAATCCAAGGTATCCATTATCGTTCTGCACCACCTACCACAAGAAAAGGAGAAGAAGCTTCTTGGGGCATGCTGATTTTATAGAAGATTCATCAAAGACTTCTCAAAATAGCGCCGCACTTCACTATGCGACACTGGAGAATGATACAAGGTTTAATTTCGATGACTCCCGCAAGGTCGCTTGAAGAAATCAAGATCATATTGGTTCAAGCACCTATAATGGCTGCACCGTAATGGGATCAGGATTTGAGCCAATGTGTGATGCCACATTTAAATTGAGCCGTCCTAGGCAAAGAAAGGAGAAAATATTCAAAGGACTATATACTATGCTAGTAGAACCTTCAATGAAGCAATAAAGAAAATTACTCAACAATCGAAAAGGAGATGCTAGCCATAGTATTTGCTTTCAGGAAAATTCAGGCAATACATTTTGGGATCCCATGTTATCATTCATATCGACATACAAAGAATCAAGTACCTGATGTCCAAGAAGGAAGCTAAGCCAAGATTGATAAGGTGGGTGTTGTTATTGCAAGAGTTTGACTTGGAAATCAAGGATAAAAAGGGGTGTAACAATGTGATAGCTGATCACTTGTCAAGAGTAGAAAGAAGCATTGCTGAAGAAGAGAAAGTAATACTGACAGAGAACTTCCCAGATGAGCAACTGTTTAAAGTTTCCTTCCAACTTCCATGGTATGCTGATATTGTGAACTATTTAGGCTTCAGGGGGTAAATTCTCTCGTAATTCAACTACCAACATAAGAGGAAACCTTAACCGACACAGTATTATATCGGGATGATCCACTATTATTTAAAAGAGGCGCTGACATGATAATAAGAAGATGTGTGCCAGAAAATGAACAAGGTAAAATTCTTGAATGAATGTCATGCATCACCATATGGGGTCATTTTTCAGAGAAAGAACAACCATAAGATACCCAACTGGTTTTATCGCCCAATTATCTCGTAGATCAGGCTGAGCGGTTAAATTCTGTGTGATAGATGCCAAAAGATCGGAACATCAGCAGCAAAAATGAAATGCCCCAAGAGGTATAATGGTGGTGCAAATCTTGATGTATGGGGAATAGATTTTATGGGGACCATTCCGCACCATCATTTCGAACTGCATATACCGGCTAGCGCTTGATTATGTTTCCAAATGGGTGGAAGCAAGTATTTGTCCAAGGAACGATACAGCTTGTGAGCTTCTTGCAAAAAAATATTTTGAGCAGATTTGGAACACCCAGAACTATCATTAGTGATGGGGGAAGCCATTTTGCAAACAAAATATTTGCAAAACTTATGAGCAGATATGGGATCAAGCATGTAATGAGTCTAGCTTATCATCCCCAGACCAATGGACAAGCGTAAATTCTCCAACAGTGAGATTAAAGAATACTTGAAAAGACTCCAGTTCGCTGCATGATTGGTCTTCCAAACTTGATGATGCACTCACACAGGATCTGCACAAAACTCCCATCGAATATCCCCATATTGCACTTGTTGCAAACCATGTCACTCAATTCTAGAATTGGAAATACAAGGCAATGTGGGCCATCAAGAAGTTGAACTTCGATTTTAAAACTGCAAGGGAAGAGAGATTGCTCCAAATATCTTAACTGGAAGAATTGAGAAATGAAGCCTATGATAATGCTAGAATCTACAAGGATAAGACAAAGAAATGACATGATCAGCGATCTGAGGAAAGAGTTCGTAGCAGGGGAACAGTTCTAATTACACTTAGATCGAAGTGTTCCTGCAGAGTTGAAACTAAATGGAGTGGGCCATACACAGTGGTGCCAAGCAATACATTTGGAGCAAAGTGGACATTAAGGACTGACATCGGAGAAGAATTCAAAGTCAATGGACAAAGATCACATTATCTAAGCAGGAGGAAGGAAAAGAAAGCTCTAGCAGTTATCTAGGAAGGAAGAAGAACCAAAACACTAAGTCCGTATAAGGACTCAAAAATGAGTAGTCGATGGGAGGCAACCCATAGAAAATTTAGTTTTCGCTTTAGATTTTGGAAATTTTGCACTATTTCGTTTTGATTAGTTCTTATAAAGATAGATTTAATTTCGAGTTAATTTAGCTAATTAAATTTATCAATCATGCAAGATGCATCCGCAAGGTCAAAGACATGATTGAGAAAAGAACTCCAGGACACCTCCAAAGAATCTCTGCAAATGTCACGACATGAACAAAGGGGGGTAACTTTCTCCCTAAACCGAACCTGTGAAATAGGAGTGAATTGCTTGTTGAATTTCTGATTGGAGATGCCTGAATAAATGTCTAAAGGAGTATAGGATTAATAAAGGAATTTAAGTTTTTGAGATCATTAAACTAAGGGCATAGGTCGCGACATCAACAAAAACTTGAAAATGCAAAGTCACGACATGGGGGCCAGGCAATACCTAAAAAACCTAGTTATGTCGCGACAAACTTAGTATGTCACGACATAAAGAGGGTCAGGTGCCAACTACTCACTCTCTTAAATGCCCTAAAACTACTGTCCTAAATAAAGTGAGACGAAATCGATGTCGCGACAAGCCGAATTTAATGAAATAATAATTAGCCCACAAAACTTGATTGAATTGCAATCGTTGGAGAACTTTTCCCACTCCCGCTTCACTTTCCGTAAAACCGGCTCATCCTCCCTTCCTTCTCGATTCTAAATTCAAAACCCTAGCTCTCAAAAATCTTCGTGTAAAACTTTCCTTCCATTTCAAAATGGCTGAACCTCAAACCTCGACCTAACCCGAAGAGATCATGGAGGAATATGTGTGCAACTTAAGAAGAATCCGACAGAAGAATCGATGGAAGAGATGCCCATGTAAGCACCGTAGCACCAAATAGTCAAGAAAGAACGGACAAGAGAAAGGGAAAAGCAAGAGAAGAAGTTATGGGAAGATTTTGTGTCGAGGAAGCTTATTCCAATTGGAAGAAACACTATGCCAACAAGGGATTCAGATTAAAGAAGATTCGGGGAACCCTATTACCCTTTCATGAGATGATTGAACAAAGAGGTCAGGGAAGCTTTCGCGCACATCAAAAGTCGCTACAAAGAAGGGTGAAAGAATTTTATTCAACTGTAGGCGTGAAAGACAACACTGTGTTCGCCGAGGAGTGTGGTTACCATGGAGCCAAAGCCATTAACGGCTTATGGAATGGCAGCACAAGCATGGGTCCAAGTTCAAAAAGCTCTTGGAAAACCCAAATTTTAAGAAAATTTCCAAAAAGCTCACTGACGGAAAAGCACAACTGGGACAAGGGGAAGGAGGACCAAAAACCCTGAACAGGGGAAGCCTCACTGAGGAGGCTAAGGTATGGTTCTATTTCTTGGCCTCTGTTTTAGTCCCAACCAAGCATGTGTGCACAGTGAGAGAGCAGAAGCAATTATGTCGCATGTTATTCTCAAGGGGTACAAGCTCACAATGTAGGAATAGTAATTGAAAATTCTATAATGATAAGCATCATGAAGGAAATAAGAGAGGGTCGATCCCTCACCCGAAGAACCATAATCGTTTCTATGTTTAAAGGTCAAAGTAAGGAGTCCGAAGAAGAAGAAAAAGTCCCTATGACATCACCACTCCTACCGATGTATGAGCAAGGGACCCGTAAAACCAAAAGAAAAAGGTGTGTTGATTTAAACCAGAAGAAGCTCACCACTTGCCAAGAAGAAGAGAACCTAGAACTTCCTCCCAAAATAATTTCACATTTGCGGCACAATGAAGGGCGTGATGAAAGAAGCCCTTAGATTTCCATCCCCTTAGCTAGTTCTCCCCATGCAAAATTAACATCTGCAGAGCAGGAGAAAGCTCAAGGGGAGCACAAGAGAACAATTCAATAATGGAGGCCCTCAATGCCATCCAGAAGAAGATGGAAGAAAGGGAAAAAGAGTGGAATGTGCAACAAGAATTCAGGGAAGGAGTTTATGAAAAAGAGTTAAAAAGAAGAGATCAGCAATGGGAAGAAGAACTGAAAAGAAGAGAAGAACAGATGAAAGAGGTTCTTCAAAGAAGAAAGAGAGGGACTTCAAGAAAGAAATGTAAGGAAAGAGATCGCGATCTTCTACAGAAACTCAAGCTGAGTCATGAATCTTTTTATAACAATCAGTTTGAGCGTGATTCTCAGCTCCTAACCATCATGAAGAAAAGAGAGGCATAACAGAAGCCAAATTGGGAGAACAAATAAAGGGATTCAAATTTTTATACAAGTCTCTACAAAAAGATTTTGAGAATAAGCTGGATGATAGAGACAAGAAGCAAAAGGATGCTGAATCCTACAGGCAGAGAGAATGGCTAGAAAATTTGGATTTGATTAACAACAATCTTTCCAAATTTTTGGAAATAATGACTGAAATGGAAAACACAATGAATGGCTTGGGGAAGAGACAAGATGAGCTAAACAAGAAGGTTGATCTCTCCAATGAGATCTTCATCAAGAACAAATTGAGAAGGAAACTAAGAAGAGAAAGGAAAGAAGAGAAATGAAATTCCCTCCATTCCCAGCTCATTTGAATACCCTAGACCTGGATCCCCCTAATATCTTTGTTGCCTCTTCCAAAAGAAAGAGATAGACTTCTTCCCAAACTGACCTCCTTTATTCTCCAAAGCCCATATCAGAGCATTCAACAATATTCAGAATTGAATCGTAAAATAAAATGATAAATTTGAAATGAATTGTTGTGTTATTTTGGTTTGTTAAATTTTGTGTTGCCTTGTGGTTGCATAGTTGGAAAATAAAAGTAGAAATAGTTCAAGAATAAAACTGCCGAGATGTAATGAGTCGAATTGAATGGTATGGCTAGGATTAGGAATAAGCTGAATTGTAGAATAAGGGCCAAATGAATACAGTTTAATTGAAACACAAAGTGCAAAAGTGACTTAAGTCTAACTGATAAGTCCAGAATAGAGGAAGGTAATACAAAAGAAGTAACAAAACATATTTTGAGTTTCAGGTACGAACAAGTAGTCAAGGAACCCGTTGAATATCAATTAATTTAACTTACTCATCAACAAAAATGAGTCAAGGAAATCCTTACGGTTAGTCACAACTATTTAATCCAAATTTAGAATTTGTTGTGATTATTGATTGAGGCGAAATCCTAGGTGATACAAATTTGACAAGAGATGATACTGTGCCATTCTGGATAGTTTCGAGCCATTCTAGCCATCCTTATTCATATGCCGATGCATATACCTTAGTTCCAGAAATTGAGCTAAACAAGCCTATTTTTCAAAAATAAGCCAATGGAAACCCCAACCCATCCTAAAAAATCAATCCTTCAGTAAAGAACATATGATTACCAAGGAATTCAAGGAGGAAGAAAGAAATGAAGTTTGGGGGAGTATATGTTTTTGAGGAACTCAAAGAGAAAAACATAAAAAAAAAAAAAATAAAAAAAAAAAAAGGGATGAAAAGAAAAAGCAAAGAGCGTAAAATGCAATAGAAAAGAGTTTATAGGGATAAGTTTTATCTCGTGGGCCTAACTCTCTTGAACAATTAAGTTCTTAGGGGTGTTTCAACACCTAGTACCCTAATGTCATCTGGTATGGGAGCTACTAACCCAAAGTTCGCTAAGAGTGTTAGAAAGCCTAAAAAGGTAAAACATTGCACTATCCCTGAATGGTGACAAACAAAGGAAATTTCCCCAGTTGAGTTGCAAGTGAGAAATAGGGTGCATACAGTTCTGAATTGAAGCAATCAAAGAGATGTCCCAAACATGAAGTTTAGGGGAGTTTATTAAAGAAACTACAAGAAAGAAAGGGCAGTAGTAAAAAGAGGAGAGAAAAGGTTCAGGGTAATCTTAACCTAAAAGTTCCTTCCATCCTACCTATTACCCAAGCCTAACAATACAAGCCCAAAAGACCTGATTGATCTTGAAGGCTGCAATTACCTACATTAGTGGAGATCAATATGAACAACAAACCTATGGAATTTGGAAATATGGAAACAATCAAAACTGTGAAGGACTTCAGGGAGTTAAGTGACTCAGTATGAAGATGAGAAAGGAAAATAATTTATTATTCAACATGATCTAATGATTATGTTGTTTGTAAAGTACTAACAGTTTAGTTTTGTATACTATAAAGATTAAAAACTAACCTTGAACTCGACTTGAAGCTAGATGCGCTTAAAACAATGCATTCCTTGTATTTCAATCAAATTGACTACACAAGAAGATGCACGTAAAATGTCCTTTTTGTTTGAGGACAAACAATTCTTTCTTTCCTTTGCTTGAGGACAAACAAAACTTTAAGTTTGGGGGAGTTTGATGAGCTTAAAAGTCATCTATTTTTAATCCATTTTTCTGTTTGATTTTCATCTGAAAAGGAATAATTAATATGCGCAAATATGAAGAAACCTACCAATTTGTTATTAGGCAGGAGTGAAAGAAAGAAGAAAAGCAAGAGGAAAAACGCAAAGAATCTAAGTGAGTAAAATGCAGAAAATGGCAGGGCAGAAATGAAAGCAGCTGGGTAACTAATGTTGCAGTTTTGGGCGTGCACAGTCCATTTATGCAGGTCGCGACATCAGGAAAATTTGAAGGAAATTTGATGCAGGTCGCGACAGGCATCACAAGTTAGGCAACTGAGGACTAACCAGAGACTTAAGGAATGATGTCGCGACAACATCGTGATGTGGCGTCGATGTCGCGACAAGGGATGGAGGTCGTGACAAGAGAAGCACTCTCGATTATGACGTATTTGAAAAGATGAAATCAAGTAGATTCTTGCCGTTTGTCACGACAGAGGACTGACGTCGCGACACCAAAAGTAACCAGTTGAAGCCTCCAGAGACATAATCTGATGTTGCGACAAGAGATCGAGGTCGCCACATAAGACTTGCTCAGTTTAAGGTTGCAGTTCCTGCTGATGTCGCGACAAGATCGGCGTCGCGACATCAGAAACACCAATGAAGCCTGTGAGACTCCAGGTCGATGTCGCGACAAGAGGTTGATGTCACAACACCAGGAACGACCAGTTCAAAACTGTAAAGACAAGAGGTTGAGATCGCGACATCAGGAACACCAGTTGAAGCCTCCAGAGACTAAAGTTTATGTCGCGACAAGAGATCGAGGTCGCGACATGAGACTTACTCAGTTGAAGGTTGCAGAACCTAAGTTGATGTCGCGACATGAGATCGATGTCGACACTAGAGCTTACTCAGTTCAAAGTCGCAGAGCTATAAAGTGATGTCGCGAATATTGATGTCGCGCGACATCAGAACCGTTAGCTTGAAAGCTGCAAAGACATGAGCCGATGTCGCGACAAGGGATCGGCGTCGCGATGATCGAACGCAACGCTTGAAACTCCGTGGAGCGAGTAGAGTGATGTCGCGACAGATCGACGCCGCGACATAAGGGACACTAAATTGAAGATTGCAATTCTAAACTGATGTCGCGATAAGTGGATTCGAGGTCGCGACCGAGCAAGAATACGGGCCAGTCCACTTGGAAACCCACAAAAGACTCCGCATTTGGAATTAGGCCCAACTCGTAGCCTCCTATAAATACGAAACTACTACCAACACGTAAAAGCAAATTCTCTTGGCTTACTTGAAAGAGATCTAGGTTGGTCAGAGGCCCGTATTTTTATTTTCTTTTCTTTTCTTTCGTTTTTTTTCGTTTTTTTTCTTTCCATTTTAGTTTAGATTAGAGTAGTTTGTATTTCGTTCTCATTTGGATTTGAACGTTAGCTGTAAAGGATTTAGCTGAATGCAGATTTATATTTCTTAAAATTACTGTCGTTGTTTGGAATTCTGCATAAATTTTGGATTTAACACCCAGCTTCCGATGCATAAAGTGGTTTACTTTATCAAGCAGTTTTCAATGTATGGTATAATCAGTAATTTAGAAGCCCAGCTTCCATTGAATTGACGTTATGATCAGAAATAATCTTTCCTGCGGTATTTTATTCATTTTAGCTGAACTTCAGATGTTAAATCGACTTGCTGGTTTTGCTTGTATCTTGGAATTGATCCCAATTTCAGTCTCAGACTCCATAACGAGGTTGTTATACCGATTTCCGTGAGGCCCTCCGGGTGACACAGAGAAGGCATTCCCGAGCAAGAAAACAATTTCAAAGGTATTTGAACCTCGATATTGCTGATCTAATGCGCTTTGTATATTTAAATCAATACTTCTTCTCACTTGTAACCGAATGAGTTGAGTGAGTTATTAATTTGGCACACAGAGTATTCACCTCAATTCGAATAGTGAATTCGATCCCGTGTTAGCAAGGATCTAATCAAGGAAAGAGTAAGCTATTCGAATTTTGGAGGGTGAGGAACCGCGATAGTGCAAACCGGCAATGACTAAATTGAAGAGTCGTCAGCATTCATGTTGTGGGTATGAAGTATCGAGAAAGAAAAACACCAAGGCTACGTAGATTTGTGCAGTTGTCTCACCCTCCTCGTGTTCGAGAGAAATAGCGTAAGGTGAGATGATGAATCAGGTGGTTTGGAGGAGGTCCAGCCACACTATATTAACGAATCCTTGGACTAGTTTTAAAGATCCAGAGTTCGAAAAACAAAAGTTACAAGATGCATCAGAGGGGAATTGATTATTCACAATAGCTGATTATTCAATGTTTCCTTTAGAGATAACTGTTAAATCTAAATTTGTTATTTTGAAATTTCAATCTTCAATTCATTTGTTATTCAATCATTTTTCTTTTACATCATTATTTTCAAGCTTTCAAAGCAAAATCTCATTATCGTAATCTCGCCCAAATAAGATATGGAGCGGTTAGTCGGGGTAGTTGGATTGAAAATTCTCGAGATCTCTCGTGGGATCGATGACTGGACTTAAATCCATTTTATTACTTGTGGACCCGTGCACTTGCAAAAGATACTGATCAAAACCACGAAAATGGTTTTCTTCTACAAAATATCTTTTAATCATGATAGTAAAAGAAACTAACACTCAAGTTTAATGGTTTATCTACCGAGGATTGTGACAATAGTCCTTGATAAAAGTCTTAAATTTGAATAGGTGTCTTGATCCATAACAATTTATCGATGTTGTCTTAACAAGTTTTATGGCATATTGCTGTGGATTAGTTAATAGTCTTTTTGGGCAACAATGTTATAAATTTGTGGCATGTGTAATGGTCCGGCCAATGTAAATCTAGTGACCTAGAAAAGTTTCGCTTAATTCCGAGATAAATGGAATATTTTACTAATTTCTGTGCAACGATCGTTGAGTGAAACCCTAAAACGGTTTTGAAAAATTTCGAAAATGGCAAATATTTAAAGAATATTCAATTAGATAAATGAAATTGAAACCGGGACAAAATAATTTGTTTCGGGGCTTAAACGGACCAAGAAGTGGAATAAAAAGGGACATATGGGTCCCACTTGAGAAAAAAAAAGAAAAAAAAATCAAAAAGATGAAAAGCAAATGAGAAGATTGATGCTGAGAGCGTCCAAAGGAGATAGAGAGGGGGACGCATTTTATTTTATATTTTCTCTTGATTCTTTCTCGATTTACTAAATTGGATCGTAGGCTTTCATCTGAGCGTAAGGTGTGCTGGACTACGAAAGAGCTACGTGATAGGTACCAATATCGTAGCCTTTTGTCAAACTTTAAAAGGTAGAAAATTTGTCTACTTGTGTTATTTCAAGCCTAAAGGCTATGTAATGACTTGGAATTTTCTTAGAGGCCGTGAAAGGTCGTAAACTTCAGTCCCAAAATTTTTAGACTGAGTTTAGGAATTTTAGGAATTTTGGGACTGGTGGTTTATCGGGCCGTGGTCAATTTCGAGACCGCTGCCGCCTCAGATTGAAATTTCGTGGATTGTAGCTCTGACAAGCTCACAAAATTTTCAAATGTTTCGTATTTTAATTCTCTCGAAAGTCCCTTTGAGTCAAAAGTTGACTAAAACATATAGTTTTTATGGGGGCATTTAATGTGTATGGACATTTTGGTCAATTTCATCATATTATCGATGTCCTTATCGAATTGACTAGCAAGTAAAGTTTTGTTGTAATCGGGGTTGCTCGATATAGTCACTTTGAAAGCCTCAGGTATGTTTCTTATGGTTAAAACGTTGAACCGAGGGCATTTTCGTACTTTTGTATGGATTGTAGGCGATTTGAGCATCCGACGATAATCTAGAGTGCTTGACAAGATTTTGGAAAGAAATTAGTCGAGAAAAAGGTGAGTACTAAAACTTTTCTAAAACGAAAGTCATTTAAATTACAAGCTTGTAAAGTGCTTTGAAAAATAAATTTATAAAGCATTTTTTTACTCTCCCATTTGTTATACTAAGGTAAATGTTTGATTTTATTTAAAAAACAGCTACCGATGAAGCAAAACCTCTAGATGGCACAAATTTCGTCAGATGTATTTCTTTGACAGGCATGGCAAGGTTATGGGATAGTATGACTAACTATACGCTCGGGTCGGCAATCGGGGGGGTTGGGATCTTAATATATAAAGTGAGTCGCCTCGCACATTCGGGTATATAGTTAGCTACCGACTTAGTACATAGCGATGAGGTGTTGGTTCCGAGGTTCCATCACCGAGCATTTTGTTCCCAAGGTTTCATTATGCTATATAGATCCCGCCAGGTCTTCACTGACCATCTTAGCCGGATAGTGTTCCGAGGTTCACTACCGATGTCGTTCCGAGGTCTGCGGGCATCAAGTCTGGTGGTATTTTAAATGGGCCACAAAGGGTTGGTACTTGATTTACAAGATAGCACTTTTCAGATATTAACTAATTATTGAAAATAATTTTCTAATATGGTAAATAGTTTTCGTATCAGCTTTCAAGAAATATAAATGTCAAAGATCGAAATAGTTTTCGTAACGCTGTAATGGTTTTCATAAAGAAAAACTTCGCTTCATAAACAGCTTTACAACCATTTATGGGCCGTATTTTCATATTGGGAGGTACAAACAGCAGACAACAACATTTAGAACTTATAGTACTCACTGAGCCCGTTTGGCTCACAGTTTTCTATTTTTAAAATAATTTTTCAGGCGCAAAGCAAGAAGTTCGAAAGACCTTCCATGCGATCCTCTCACTCCCAGACTGTCGTGATTATATATAAGATAAGGTAAATTAAAATAGTAAAAGTTAAAATGTGGCATTTGTATATGTAAATATCTTTGTAAAATATGCATGCATGGTTTTGAGAAAACAGTTGATATGAAATTATGTTTGATTGATTCGTATCTTATATTTTACGAGGACCGAGGTCCTTTATCATTGCAGCTGGACATTCGGGAAAACATCGAGTGTATTTTTTTTATATATATTTTTTTTATACAGTGATTTGTATTTTGCTTGACCACCGCAATGTTATGTCACGGATTTTCTAAATCTAAAGATGGATTTTGATAGAAAAGTGAAAATTTTATAACCCACGCTTCAAATACAAGCCAAAGTAGCTTTTAATCTGGCTTAGCTTCATGGTAACTTGTCGGGCCAGCGAGTCACTGAGGTTACTGTGGAGTTGCCGGCGGATTTCCTGTCACTAGGAAGGGGGTCTGTCAAAAAGAGAAAGGAAAAAGGGATCCTCACAAACTTGGGTTGCCTCATAAGAAACGCTTAGTTTAACGTCGTTAGCTTGACTTCCCTGATACTCAATGTTGCACAAACTCGAGTAATGATGAAACAACTGGTCAAACTTCCAAAAGATTTCTCATGGTGCCTTTAAAATGGTGATTTCCTTGCACTCGTCTACTTCTCCACCAAAATAAGAGGCATTAATCTGTGTCCATTGACCTTGAAATTTCCCTCTGCCAGATGTGACAACTCCACACTTCCATAGGGGAATACTTGAGTAATAACAAAAGGTCTAGACCATCTTGATTTAAGTTTTCCTGGAAACAACTTCAACCTTGAATTGAAGAGAAGTACTTGTTACCCCAGTTGAAACTCTTTTCTCGTTATGTGCTTATCATTGGCATTCTCATAGACTTCATACCCAAATTCATCAAGTTCATTGAGTTGTAACAATCTCTTCTCCCCAGCCACTTGGAAGTCTATATTCAACTTCCTTGTTGCCCAATAAGCTTTATGCTCGAGTTCCACTGGGAGATGGCATGCTTTCCCAAAGACTAACCTATAGGGAGAGGTTCGTATCAGAGTTTTGAAGGTTGTTCGGTATGCCCAAAGTGCATCATCCATCTTTGCCGACCAATTCTTTCAGGATACATTCACAGTTTTCTTTAAGATCCTTTTAATTTCCTGGTTGGAAATTTCAGCTTAGCCATTACATTATGGATGATAGGCAAGAGTTATGCGGTGTCTTACTCCATACTTGGACAAAAGTAATTCGAACAACTTGTTACAAAAGTGCTTCCCTTTATCACTCACAATTGCTCTAAGAGTTCCAAATCTCGAGTAGATGTGCATGAGGAGAAATTTCAGCACCACTTTGGCGTCACAAGTAACCATGGGGACAACTTCCACCCACTTAGATACGTAGTCTACTGCCAATAGTATGTATTTGTTTCCACAAGAGGAAGGGAATGGGCTCATGAAATCAATACCCCAAACATCGTACAGTTCTACTTCTAAGATTGAATTGAGGGGCATTTCATTTTTGTTTGAAATATTTCCCGTTCTTTAGCATCTATCACGTGTTTTCAGAAATGAGTGAGCATCCTTGAATAAGGCAGGCCAATAAAATTCCGATTGCAACACCTTTGCAGCCGTCCTTTATCCACTAAAGTGTCCACCACATTCTAAAGAATGACAATGGAGAAGGATGGCTCTCATTTCATTTTCTAGGATACATCTTCTAATCATCTGATCAACGTAATGCCTATAGAGAATGGGATCTTCCTAGAAATAATACCTCAATTCAGAAAATAACCTTTTCTTTTGTTAAGAAGTTAAGTCCAAAGGGATAATTCTGGTAGCTAGGTAGTTCGTGATGTTTACAAACCATGGAGTCCAATCAGCATGGGAAACAACTAGCAATTGCTTGTCCGGGAAGCTATCATTAATGAGAACTTGTGAAGCTTCATTAACCTCAAATTCTAGTCTTGACAGGTGGTCGGCCACCAAATTTTTTGATTCCTTCTTGTCTTTTATCTCCACATCAAATTCTTGCAAAAAAAAGACCCATCTTATAAGGCGAGGTTTGGCATACTTCTTTGTCACTAGATATTTTATGGCCAAGTGATTCGTGAAGACAATGACCTTGTTACCAATCAAGTAAGGCTAAAACTTGTCAAAAGAAAAGGCTATTGCTAGCAACTCTTTTTCAGTGGTGGCATAATTCATTTCTGCTTCATTTAGAGTATTGCTAGCATAGTATATGGCATGAAGCACCCCGTTCTTCCACTTCCCCATGACTGCCCCAACTGCATAATAACTTACATCACACATTAGCTCAAATGGGAGTTCGCAATCCAGAGCTATCACAATAAGTGTAGAGGTGAGCTTATCTTTGAACATGGTAAAAGAAGTCATGCAATTCTTATCAAAGCAAAATGGGACTCCATGCATCAATAGGCTTGAAAGAGGTTTTGCTACTTGAGAAGTCTTTAATGAACCTCCTATAAAAACCTGCATGGCTTAGGAAACTCCTAATTCCTTTCACTGAAGTAGGGGGTGGCAATTTCTCAATTGTCTCAATTTTCGCCTTGTCCACCTCGATCCCATTTTCAGATACTCTATGTCCCAAAACAATACCTTCCTTCACCATGAAGTGGCATTTTTCCCAATTAAGGACAAGGTTGGTCTCCTTGCATCTCTTCAAGACGGACTCTAAATTGCGAAGGCAATCATCAAATGAGGCTCCTACTACTAAAAAGTCATCCATAAAAATTTCAATTGACTTCTCTACCATGTCAAAAAATATCGCCATCATGCATCGCTAAAATGTGTCAGGAGCATTGTACAATCCAAATGGCATCCTCCTAAACGCAAAAGTCTCGAAGGGGCATGTAAATGTTATATTGTCTTGATCTTCAAGAGTGATAGCAATCTGGTTGTAACCAGAATATCCGTCTAGGAAACAATAGAATTCATGACCCGCCAACCTATCCAATATATTATCAATGAATGGTAAAGGAAAGTGATCTTTCCTAGTGGCTATGTTAAGCTTCCGGTCAATGCAGATATTCCAACCACTTGTTGTTATTTTTAGGATTAACTCATTATTTTCATTTTTAATCATTGTCATCCCACCTTTCTTTGGCACTACTTAGACCAGGCTCACCTATGAACTGTCAAAAATGGGATAAATCACTCCCGCATCAAGCCATTTTAAGACTTCCTTGCGTACCACTTCCTTCATAGTTAGGTTAAGGCTTCTTTGGGCCTCAATTGTGGGTTTACTGTCATCCTCTAAAAGTATTCGATGCATGCACATTGATGGCCTAATCCCTTATATCGGCTAAAGACCATCCACCGCTCCTCAGGGTCTCTTAGCACTCTCAACATCTTTTCCTCTTCCACTTGAGAAAGATAAGACGAGATAATCATCAGTAAAGTAGAAGACTCACCAAGGTAAGCATACCTAAGGTGAGATGGAAGTTGTTTCTCTTCAAGAACCGAGGGCTTCTCAATTGAAGGGATACGGCGAGAAGGACTAGATCCCAAGCTCTCAAAGTACTTTTGTTTGTTTTGTCCAAAAGAGTCCATCCACAATACATATTCCCTTTCTTCATCATCAACAATGTCGGGAGAATCTCCATAGATAAGGCTAGTCTCCAAAGGATCAATATATATGATCCTTTTGGCTATACATTATAGCCTCCACAATGTCCACTCTAAAACAACTTTCACTCTCCATGGGATGCGTTTTGGCATTGAACACATTGAAAGTCACCTCTTCATCTTGAACCCTCAATCTAAGTTCTCCCTTTTGCACATCAACAAGGGCTCGGCCGGTACCTAAGAAGGGTCTTCCAAGTATAATAGGCACTTCCTTATCCTCTTCCATGTCAAGAACTATGAAATCAACCAGAAAAATGAACTTGTCTACCTTCACTAGAACACCCTCAAAAATGCCCTGAGGATGATTAAGGGATCTATCCGCCAGTTGAAGAGTAATAGTTGTAGAATTGTCTATCCCAAACCAAGTTCCCTGAAAATAGATAATGGAATTAAGTTAATACTAACACTAAGGTCACATAAGGCTTTTTCAAAAATTGAATTTCCAATAGCACAAGGTAAAGTAAAACTCCCTGGATCCTTTAGCTTTGGGGGAAACTTTCTTTGGAGCATAGCACTGCATTCCTCAAAAAGAGCAACAATTTCATAATCACTAAGCTTCCTCTTGTTTGCGAGGATGTCCTTCATGAACTTGACATAAGAAGGCATTTGCTCCAATGCATCGACAAATGGAATATTGATGTGGAGCTTCTTGAAAATTTCCATAAACTCGCTTAATTAGTTGTCCAACTTGTTCTTATTCAATCTTTAAGGATATGGGACAATCATAGTATATTCTCTTGAAGAAGCTTTCAACTCAGTTTTTCTTTGCTCCTTGCTAAAATTTTCAGTAACTTCTCAGCTTTTCCAATAGTTCTAGCATTGTTTTCTCCACTTTCAACATTGTCTTCATCATTTTCAGCATTGTTTTGGACAAGCTTCTCTACATTTTTTTCCTCTTCTAAGTGTGATGGTTTTGCAATGCTCCTTGCCATCTCTTCTAGGGTTCACTTCTGAAGTGCTAGGAAAATTGTCGTGTTATCTTTCATTGAACATGGAACCCATCTGACCCATTTGAACCTCCAAATTTCTAAGTTGAGCAGCTTGATTAATGAGGGAGGTTCTTGTCTCATTGACAAATTGAACTTGAGATTTCCTCAATTCCAATTGGTACTTAGCTAACTCGCTCATAGTGTCTTACAAGCTTGCTTTCTTCTCTTTAGGAGGTGAAGGTTTAACTTGCTCTACTAAGTGCATCACATTTGGATTATTTCTCTGAGAGAGGTTAGGATGATTCCTCTACCCCGAATTGAAATTATTTGCATATGGATTGAATTGGGGTTAAGGGAATTTGCTAAAGTATTTGGCTTATTCCACACTCATTTGTCCACAAGGGTTTCTCAATTGACACTCGGTATTGGAATTAGGCCCATTGCAAAAATCACATGTAGGGATGGCTCCTTGGATTACACTTGCCACAACTTGGGCATTTTGTAATTGAGTAGACTGAAGTTTCTTTGTGGCACAAGATTTGAACCGCTTAGATTGTTGAAAACATCTAATTCATGTACTCCACTCGCTCTATGTTGCTCTTTCACTCAGCCATTGGCAATTATTCAAAGCCATATCTTCCAATAATTGGTACGCCTCATCGAAGGTTTGTGACGCCCCAAATCCTGGGGTCCGTTGACAACCCATCAACCCGTGGAAAACCTATGTGTCTCATATCATGAGACCCATACATGAGTAAAAATGGCCTCTTTAGCCCATACATCAATACTCACCAAAAATATATCCAACCAACTATATTACCATAGTTCAAGAGTTAATATATCACTCTTAATACAAACATATATTAAAATTTAAAATTCTAATACATTTTCTACAAAAAGTATCTACCAAAGCCACATGTCGGCCTTCTTCTCAAAAGAGGCTTCTAGTGAGTGCCGTCCTCCAGAACACTCACTGTACCTGAAATAATAATCCATAGACAGGGTGAGCAATGCCCAGTAGTGATAATCTCCTACATGGGTTACTCCCCACATAAGTGCACATGTAATGGCAACCAAACACATTCAAGCAAATTCATGATCTTACTTGAATGTCTACATGCCCAATCCCATGTCTCGAGTCCTCACTGATTCCCTCACACATGCCTAAGCCAAATGTGAGAAAAACACTGTTTTCAAAACAAAAGGTTTTTGTTCTTGAAAACGTACTACTGAGTTTCGATAAAATCTATTGGACAACCCTCCGAGGTGAATTGCTGGGTAATTCTCCGAAATAGTCATGGGTCCGCCTCCGAGATGAACTGTTGGACAACTCTCCAAGGCAATTCTTCGAAAATCTTCCTTGAAATTCCTTTCACAACCATTTTCATTTTTCTTCATTTTCTTTCATGTCATGCACTCACACCTACCATTCTAGGTGCCCTTAAGGCATATGGAATGCATTATGTCATTTCCACAATTCATGCTAATATATTTTACATGCATATATTAACAAAAATTAATTCACATACATCATGTTATTCAAGTCATAGCGATAACATAAAAATTAGCTCACATGGGCTAATAAACAATTCAAGCAATTCATTATGAATCACCCAAACAACACAAAAATCACACACAAGTCACGTGAACAGTAAAACCCTAGGCTCGGCATTGTTCACGGCCACAATAGGGATATTTTTCACTCGATTCAAATATTTTAAGACCGAAAACACGGTCATCCAGGCCTCAACAAATCCCCATCCATTAAAATGGCTCTTAGCTAAAGAATAAACCAAGTAGGAGAAGACCCCTACCTCTTGGAGATGTCAGAACTCTACAAAATCGGTGTCCACGCGTAGCCCTTGTAACGTAGATCAACTTTGCTTCTTGCTCCGACAAGAACCGATGGTCCGAACGCAGGGAAATCTTGAGAGAAGTTGCACTTTCTCTCACTAAAACTGGTTCTCGCCCCACACTACCCGTTTCCAGAAAATGGAGAAGAAGGTGAAGTTGTCTTTTTGTCTTTATTTTAAATCTTTTCACTTAATTCCAATTGTGTTCTGTAGTTTGATTTTAAAAGCTTTTTGACACATGGATTAATCTAAGCCATTTATCTCTATCCTCTCACTAATCATGCAACCATGTGTCACATGGGTACATGTAGTATGTGACTTTTGTCACATCACATGTCTCTCACAAGTTATTATACTCGACACCCGGTGCTTCTAAAAACGTTAAATTTCGATTGTCTCGGAATTCGACGAAATTCGGCGTGGTAGCTAGATTTCGCGAGATGATTCCAACAGTGAAGTCTGTTTCATCATCCGAGATCTAGAAAATTTTTGGATTTTGACCAAAATTACCATTTTACCCTTTTTCAGAATCTAGAATTTTCTCGGGTTTTACATTCTCCCCTCCTTAAAAGAATTCCGTCCCGAAATTCCGTACAATCACAACAAATCATATGCATATGCAACGTGCACTATGTCATGCATGTAAACTAGTCATTTAAGTATTAAACGACCAAATCACGTACCTTCATCCCTAAACAAGAAGGGATAGGTGGCCCGCATCGCGGTCCCCGCCCCACGCTGACTCCTCCACCCACGATGCCGTCATAGCACCTCACTAGCCTCACTCGCCTTACGTCGAAAACATGATCCCAAGCATCCATAACGCACACTTGTGACGCCCCCAAAATCAGGTGTCCGCTAACAACCCGTCAACTCCTCAAGGGAATAGCAGTGGATGCCGACACCGACTCCACTCATGAAAATCGGGCAGAGCCTCCTTTGTACAAGGAGCTCTACCCATAGTACAACACCTGTCCCAACATAGACAATGACCACACAGGGTCTCATATATAATTATAATGAGTAAAAATGACCACTGGGCCCTCGTGACACACTCACAATATACACCAACTATATCCAATAGTTTCAAGAGTTAATAAATATTTCTTATACAACATGCATTAAAAAAGTTTAAAAACATTCTAATACATGTTTGCATAACAAAATCCAAAGCCACAACCCTATTTCTTCTAAAACGGCCCCCTATGATTTAGTCGCCTCTCAAAACGCCCCCCGTACCGAAAATAATATCCCTCAACAGGGTGAGCTATCACCTAGTAGTGGAATCACCCTAAATGGGTTACTTCCACCTAAGTGCATATGCAATGCTCCAATGAAACATACATTCAAGTAAATGTGTGATCCTACTTGAATGTCTACATGACCAACTCAGACCCCGAGTCCTCACCGACTCCCTCACACTTGCCTAAGCCACGTATGAGAAACATTATTTTTCAAAACAAAGATATTTGTTTTTAATTGTGGACAACCCTCCAATATAAGTAGTGGACCGACTCCGATGATCTATTTAGTGGACAACCCTCCAATGTATATCAATTGGGTCGACTCCGACGATTGATATTTTATATGGACTACCCTCCGATAATTATTATTATTAGACAACCCTCCGAAACCACTATCTCAATGAACCACCTCATGCACTCACTCCTATCGTTCTAGGGTGCCCCAATGCATATGGAATGCATGATGCCAATTCCAATACAATTATATAACACATGTAAATATATAATCATGCATATATTCACATAATTTAAATCACACAAACATGTCATGTAATTTCAAATATCCTTATATCAAAAAATTAGCTCACGTGGGCTAATGATCAAACACGAGCAATTCAACTTGAATTACTCGACCAAACACGTTTTCACACAAAAATTTATTTTCGTGTCACTATTCATGTGAACAGTAAAACCCTCGGGTTACTGTTCATAGCCACTATCCAACATCGATTCCACTTAGTGAAACCCAAAATTCATGGCCATTTTCGGCCTCATACACATCACAATACATGATTTAATGCATTATTCATCACACAATGTACCCAAACAGCCCATACCCATTCACGGATTGTCCAAAATGGGTGCCATAATTTTTCACACCTTGGTCCTAAGTTTTCGATCGATCAAACGGCCGTTTCGCTGGGCCTCAAACCAACTAAACATCATAAAACACTTAAACAAAGTGTAAAACCAAGTAAGATAAACCCTACCTCACGGAGTTTATCGAAACTCCCTAAACCGAACCCACGCGTAGGCCTCGCCGCGTAGAACGACTTTCCTTCTTGTCCCGACGAATTCCGACGGTCGGATTGCCCAGAAACCTAGAGAGAAGTCTCTCTCTCTCACTCTAAAACCAAACCTGCATCTCTACTGCCTCCCCCACGTTTTTGTCTCTTGGTCTTTTGAATAAAGGAGACGACACTATTCCTTTTTGTCCTATTATCATTTAACAATTTACAAAATGACATCTATGTCCTTTGTTTTAGATTTTTGACATTTGGCACTACCTCGACCGTCCATTTCCATCATCTCTCTACTCATGCAACTTGTGCAACATGAGTACATGTTATATGTGACTTTTGTCACATCAAATTTCATTTTACGGCACCCGATACTAGATGCCTCGAAAAACATGCAAATTTCTACTGTCTCGAAATTCAACGAAATTTGACGTGTTAGCTAGATTTCGCGAGACGATTCCAATGGTGAAATCCGTTTCGTCATCCAAGATCTAGAGAATAAATTTCGGATTTTTACCGAAATTACGATTTTTCCCTTTTTCCAAAAATTGGAATTTTCTCGGGTCTTACACACTGGTCCCTCTTTGAAAGTCCCATCTGTGTCAACCTCAATCTCTCCCAATCCACTACATGAGCTGGATCTGGAGTGTACCTCCGGAGCATGGAGACGTGAAATACCTCGTGGACACCTGACATGTCGCGCAGCCAACCGTACGCCATGCTGCCTACCTCTCGAGTATCTCGAAGGGCCCAATAAACCTTGACGATAGCTTCCCTTGCTTGCCGAACCTGACCACTCCTCTCTTAGGCATCACCTTCAAGAAGACGTGATCTCCAACCTCGAACTCTAAGGGTCGGGCGTCAGACACGCGATGTTCTTCCGCGACTGAGCCGCGGAGAAGACGCGTCGACGCTCACCTTTCCTCGGAGGTGTCCCTAATCAGATCAGACCGCTGATGGAGCTCTCTCCCCACCTCGATCCAACATATCGGGTGATCTCGCACGGGCCTCTCATATAATGCCTCATATGGTGTCATTTGTATACTCGCTTGATAACTATTGTTGTAGGCGAATTCCACTAAGGGCAAATGCTCTTCCCAGCTACCCTTATGATCCAGGACGCATGCTCGCAACATGTCCTCTAACACTTGTATAGTCCTCTCTGACTGACCATCTGTCTGTGGGTGGAAAGTTGTACTCATGGTCAACCGTGTGCCCATAGCCTTTTGGAAAATCTTCCAAAAGTGCGTCGTAAACCTCGGGTCTCTATCCTACACTATGGATACTGGTACTCCATGTAGCCGGATCTCAAATATACAACCGCACCCTCCAATGTGAAGGTCATCCGCACGAAAATATGTCGACTTCTTCGTGAGCCGGTCCACTATCACCCATATCGCATCATGTCCTTGCGGAGTCCGTGGCAAGTGGGTCACAAAATCCATCGTGACGTGCTCCCACTTCCACTCAGCTACCTCCAATGGCTGAAGTAGCCCTGCTGGCTTCTGGTGCTTAGCCTTAACTTTTTGACACGTGAGACATCGTCGAACAAAGTCCCCTACGTGTCTCTTCATTCCGCTCCAGTAATATTGACGACTAAGATCTTTGGTACATCTTCGCGTCACCGATGCACAAAGAAATCGAGAGCAAAGGAAACCCCCGAGAATCTCCTCTCTCAAATCGGTCAACTGGGGAACCACTACCCGTCCTCTATACCGAAGACTACCATTTGCATGGACGGTCCAACCCTCGTCACCTGTACCTGACTGTACCCGGTCCCTGATGGACACTATCTCCGCGTCCTATCCCTGGGACTCGATCACTCTGCTCAACAGAGACGGTGTAGCTACTAAACTCCCCAACGTACCCTGAGTCTACTCGCTGTACTGTAGCCCAAACTGTCCCACAATCTCGAGCATCCACCACTCCTAGAAGTTATACTAGCCAATGCTCCCCGTGACTTCCGACTGAGTGCATCAGCCACCACATTTTCCTTACCAGGATGGTAATGCAAAGTGAAGTCATAACTCTAGAACCCATCCATATGCGTTGCTCCTCATGTTGGAGGTCCCGCTGCGTGAAGATATACTTCAGACTTTTATGGTCTGAGTACACCTCGAACTCCTCACCATATAAGTAGTGGCGCCCAAATCTCAAGGCGGCACTACCGATGCCAACTCCATGTCGTGTGTGAGGTAATTCTGCTCATGATTCTTCATTTGATGGGAACCATAAGCTACTATCCTCCCGGACGGCATCAAAACACATCCCAGTCCAGTCCTCGAGGCATCACAATACACTGTATACCCCTGTCCCTTGTCCGGGACTATCAAGATAGGAGCAATAGTGAGCATCCTCCTCAACTCCTGGAATGCCTCATCGCATCGGTCATCCCAATCAAACTTGACCTCCTTCCGGTCAATCCGCTCATAAAGCCGCCAATCTAGAGAAATCCTCAATGAATTCCCCGTAGTGACCCGGGCCAATCCTGCTGAAATCAAGGTGATCTCGAAGATCGACTTCGGGCCTCCCAACTCATCACGACTCCGACCTTCTCGTGGTCTACTAACACTCCCGGCCGATTAACTACCCGTCCAAGAATCTCACCTCGCAAGACAAACTTGCACTTACCGAACTTCAAGGCATACAACCGATGGTCTCTCAAAGAATTGTAAACAATCCTCAAGTGATCCTCATGCCCTCCGACCGGAGTAGATCAAAATGTCATCCACGGCGACCATGGCAACCGATCCAAATAGGGTTGGAATACCCTATGCATGAGGTCCATGAATTCTGCTGGCGCATTCGTCAATCCAAAGGGCATCACCGTAAACTCAAAGTGCCCATAACACATCCTAAACGTTGTCTTAGGGATATCTGTCTCCCTAACTCTCAACTGATGGTAACCCATAATGGTTGTCTATCTGGGAGTAGACTCGCTCCCTCCTCACCGATCAAACAGGCTTCATCAATCCTCGATGGTACCGATTCTTGATCGTGAACTCCTGTCTAACCTGGCCGGTAGTCACGCACAAATGGCGGGTCTCGCCTTTTCTTCACAAACAGACCGCAGCGCCCCATGGGCGTAAGTGTCTCTACTCTTAACGAACCCTTGTCCAAAGAGTCAGAAGTTGACTCGAAGTTCCCGCAACTCAACCCGGTGCCATCCTATGAGGAGTCATAGAGATGGGCTTACACCAGGTGTAACTCGATAATCAAGTCTACAACCTTCACTGAGGCAATCCCAATAGCTCATCCTAAAAACGCTCCTCATACTCACAAATCCAACCAAGGTAGATCCGTGTCCGGGCCTCACCTCGTCCTCTAGGGTAAGGCTCGCTAGCCAACCCGCCAACTGTCTATGACACCTGGACTCGTACACGGTCTGGGGCAAAACACCATGCTTGTCCCTCTGAAAAGTAACCCGAGTACCATCCTGTGTGTAGGTGGTAACTTCCTACGCTCACAATCGATGACGACTCTGTATGCCATCATCCAATCCATCCCAAGGATGACGTTGAACTCTAACATGTCCATGACCCTCAAGTCTACTGTGAGTAGAATCCCCGAGATCTCTAACTCGCAATCACGACATATCATCCCTATCCTCGCCCTAAGCCCTAAGGGAGAACTCACATACAAGGGCTCCTCCAAGGCCTCAACCTCTAAGCCCAACTCTATCACAACTGATGCAGCGATAAATGAATGCGATGCACCATAATCAAATAATACTTGCCCATAGGCGAGATAGAAAAACGACTTCAGATGACCGGCCGACCCATTGGCCTGGCCAGGTATAACGGCGTAGACACGCCCAGATCCCCCGATGTCTCTTCGCATGCGGCCGCCCTTCACCTCGGCCCATAGTCCGCCCCCTCTAGCCCGCCTATGTAATGTAAGGTGCCCGTAAAAGACTCCCCGGGATCAAATCGCCTCCGACCCATACTAGGGTGTGGAGGAATATACTGTATCCTCTCCTGTCCCACCGCGACTAGATCAAGGCTTCTCGTCCCAAACCCCGGGATCCCTCGTCTCCTGGGCAATCCCTCCCCTCATTTGTTCGGGCCGCTGGCAATGGTAGCACACCATCCGCCCAACCCGACCGGGCAACCCCGACCGTCCTCGGCCCGGATGGCCGCGGCTCTAGGACCCACGTGAACTAGAAGCCCTCTGCTTCTTTCCCGAACTGGAAGAAGACTGACTCTCCTTCCTCTTGCTACTAACGCCCGCATCTCGAGTGCTACGTGCAGCCTCGATATCTCTCTCTATGGTCATGGTAGTCCCAACCATAGAGTCCATGTCTTGTAGGCGAAGTCCTCATCCCACCCGACCGGACAATCCTACCATTCTCAAACCTCCTAACTCAGCTGTAGTCCTCAACAGGGTCACATAATCGTTAGCAAAGTGAGCTAACTCCGTGAACCTAGCCACATACTCAATCATGTACTATAGTCCCCTTACTCTACTCTAGGAACTCCCGAGCTCTTCGCATGTCTAATAAAGGTTCGGAAAAATACTTGCCCATGAACAGCCCCGAACTCGCCCCATGTCATTGCCTCTAGGTCCCTAGGAGGTCTTCGCCCCATTCCACCACTGAAGCTCGCCTTCTAGCCGAATGCGCCTAGTCTCGATCTCTCGGGTCAGACGGAGGTAATCTTCATCACCTCCAATATCTTCTCAACTGATTAGTACCCAAAAAGTACTATTTTGAGCCCTATATTAGATAGGTTTCGCGCCATAAGACTAATCATATCAATTATGCCACCTGAAGTGTTCAGTAATTTTAGTATCGCTTATGCCGCTTAGAGGTTATTTTTGTTGTTTTGCGTTTTTGCGTACTTTAGAGTCTAATATCGATGGGTGATGAACCAGAAGATCGAACTCCACCGGGCTGCCCATCAAACATACCAAAAATCAAAGAAAGAATGTGAAGGCAAAGGATGGAAATCAATGCGTAAGAGGAGTAGTGTGCAGTAATGCGTTGAAGATCGCAATTCCTGTGGAATTTCGCTAAGATTGTTGTAAGCTTCGCCGGGATTGCGAAAATTTCGCAATCATAGCTTAAAATTTCGCAATCCTACGAATATGAAATTCGCAGCCCAAGGATTTCGCTCACACCGTTCCTAGCTAAAAAATCCAAGCCGCTTATCACCTGGGTAAATTTCGCGTTATTAAATTTCGCTAGCTAGCCACCGCCAGAATGCCCAGCTTAAATTTTCCCGATTCGCTATATTCTTGGTGATTTCGCTACTCACGAATTTTCGCTACATAGCGAAATTTTTTTGCCTAGCGAAATTGCCTGCCTTGTCATACTTTTGTAATTAATGCAAACTGACTTCATTTTGTGTATTACCTTGTCCCTAATTTTGAAGCCAAAATGTTAGGCTTTATTGTAGTTTCACATAAATGGGTGGCCTATATAAACCCCCATAGTTTTGTAACCCTAAGCAAGAAATCGAGAGGAAATCTTAAGTACATTTTCATTTATGTAAATATCTTCCGCAGCCTCGCTAGGTTTGGCTTTTCTCTCTCTCCTCTTTCTCTCATTTCTAGGGCTACCAAACAACCCTTCGAGGATGACAACTCAAGAGATGCTTGGCTGCTCTTTTCTTGAAGAGAAGGTAGCTAGCTTGGTCAGGGGCATTTGCAGGTTGTCCTCATGTGTCGAATGCCACAGGCACTTATTTATGGCTCCCATCTTTCAAAACTAGGGTTGAATATCATTTAATGTCATTAATCACTAATACTTACCATGCTTTAGGATACAAGGTATACTTATTGCTAGATGCACTCGTGGTTTTTTAGATGGTCTTTACGAGCCAACAAATGATGTTGGAATGTTAGGGAGTTTTAAACTAAAGGGCCAGAGATGCATGTTACGGTGTTGACTCAAATAGGAGTGACTTCTAGGTTAGGTTTGCTAGTTAAACAAAGATCCGGTTATGGCTTGGACTATAGGTTGCTTGTCATAATGCGAGGATAAAACCCGAGGACTCTTGTTTGCCCTATGTTATCAAGTTAGTGACCTAAATCTTCAAAGATACCTTTTCACACATCACTTTCAGTCTTTACAGTTATTCAGTTTTCAAACTACTCACACTGTTTTTGAAACAAATCCAAAAAATCCAAATAGAAAGCCTTACCTTTTCACACTTATGCAAATCATTCCTAGGATGAAAACCCATCCCCGTGTTCGACCCTAGACCACTATACTGCAGTAAAGAGCTTGTCTAAGGCAGTAGGAGGAACTTAGGATATAAATTTTGTTGATTCCGGATCACCCTACTGTGGCACGAATCATCAACCTACATAAACCAATGGTCTACCACCATCGGATCTCCTCCCCCTCTGAATATCGGAGGATGATGTGCCCTAAACCTCCTGAGGTTACCGACCTCCCCGGCTACTCGCACTAGCCTCGTAAATGGCAATCACCGTAATCCCTACAAAATTTCGCAAAGGCTTGTCAGGTCAACATCGTGGTGCTTGGCTAGCACCTCGTGGATGACCTCTACGTCCTCTCCCGCGACTAGCCATCTACACATGTCAAATGGCAAGTTAAGTTTTAATGCAGTATCTCCAAGGTGTAAACACAACCCTAAGACACTATTCGCATACCGAAAAATTTTCCATACTTTAAATCATAAGCAACAAAAATTTTATTTTTTTTTATTTTTTTTTTTTCGAAACCCCGTGAACAGTGTTCATGAACAGTGTCTATGAATAGTGCTCCAAACAAAGGATCAGAAACAATGCACCGGGTCAAATCGGGTTGGCAGTACGCAGCCACCCGCGCCCAAAGGCGCGCATGCCGCGGCCGGGCGCCGTGTTCTGGCGCAGGCGCCGTGATTGCGGGTCGTAGCGATCCTCCCACGCTTGTATCAGCGCACCGCTGGGCGCCAGACAAAGTGCCATGTCGCGGGCCCCCGGCCACAATACAAATTTGTATCGGGCGACACACCCCGCGGGCCGCCGCACGAGCCGCCGCGCCCGCGCCGAGCCGCCGTGGTCGCGGGCCCTTGCTGACCGTATCATGGGGCCGCGGTCGCGTTGCTGGTTGTATCGCGGGCCTCTCGGGCCAGCGCCAAGGCGCCGTGTCACGATACAACCTAATGTATCGTGACCTAACCGAAATGGCAAAGAGTCATCCAGCTCCTCGCACATAAATTTTTTTCATTTTCTTTACCTATCGAAGACCATTAAATATATATATATATATATATATATATATATATATATATATATATATATATATATATATATATATATATATATATATATATATATATATATATATATATTTTTTTTTTTTTTTTTTTCATTTTCCAAGAGAACCTCATAAATTTATTTTATTTCCTCGTTTTACACACTGTGGTAAAAACTCTAGGAATTTTTTTTTTTTTTTTTTTTTTTTTTTTTTTTTTTTTTTTTTTTTTTTTTTTTTTAAAAATTTCAACATTTTTTTTTTTCCTATGTGCTATTCACCAAGCACACAAATCACACAACATACACAACACATCATGTTATACACCCAATCACACATAAAACACAATGCATGCAGTGTTCTAATCCTGTCCCGTAACTGCCTAGGTAATCACATACTTAAACCCTAACATCGAGCTACACCAAGTTGTGGTGCTCTCACACCTTAATAACCATGGCCTACTCAAGTCCCCAAGCCCTGTAGTGTTCGTGATACCTAAGCTCTACACCCACCGAGCTCCTGGCCGCACCGCTTACCTTACCTAATACTGTCGTGAAGTCGGCATCAAGACTAAACTTATGGATACCCAAACCCAAGCTCCCTAGGTAATTGTTTACCTATGCTCTGATACCAAGCTGTGACGCCTCAAATCCCGGGGGTCCGTTGACAACCCGTCAACTCGTGGAAACCTCGCTTGCCTCATCATGAGACTCATACATGAGTAAAATGGTCACTTCAGCCCATACATCAATACCACTAAAATATATCCAACCAACTATATTACTATAGTTCAAGAGTTAATACATCACTTTAATACAAACATATATTAAAAATTTAAAATTTAATACATGTTATAAGACAAAAGTATCTACCAAAGCCACATGTCAGCTTTCTTCTCAAAGTCGGCCTCTAGTGAGCGTCGTCCTCCCGAACACTCCCTCAGACCAAATAATGATCCGACGAGTGAGCATCGCCCCAAGAGTGATGATCTCCTACATGGGTTACTCCCCACCTAAGTGCACATGTAATGTCAACCAAACACATTCAAGCAAATTCATGATCCTACTTGAATGTCTACATGCCCAATCTCATTTCTCGAGTCCTCGACGAATTTCACACATGCCTAAGACAAATGAAAAACACCGTTTTCAAAACAAAGGTTTTTGTTCTAAAACGCACTATATCGAAGTTTCCTAAGAAATCTATCGAACAACCCTCCGAGGTGAATTGTCAGGGTAATTCCTCCCAAATGGGCCATGGGTCCACCTCCAAATAAACTGCTGAACAACCTCCAAGGTAATTCTTCCGAAAATCTTTCTTGAAATTCCTTTCACAACCATTTTCTATTTTTCTTTCATTTCTTTTCACGCCATGCACTCACACCTACCATTCTAGTATAGCTCGATGCATATGGAATGTGCATTATACCATTTAACAATTCATGCTAATATATTTTATGCATATATTAACAAAATTAATTCATACATCATGTTATTCAAGTCATAGCAATAACATCAAAATTAGCTCACATGGGCTAATAAAAAATTCAAGCAATTCATTTTGAATCACCCAAAAACACAAAAATCACACACAAATCACGTGAACAAGAAAACCTCAGCTCTGCGATCGCTCACGGCCACAATAGGGATTTTCTTCACTTGGTTCAAATATTTTGAGACCGAAAACGCCATCCAAGCCTCAACAAATCCCCATCCATTAAAATGGCTCTTAGCCAAAGAATAAACCAAGTAGGAGAAGACCCCTACCTCTTGGAGTTGTCGAACTCCACAAAATTGGTGTCCA
Organism: Tetrastigma voinierianum; assembly: GCA_016808115.1. Lineage (NCBI taxonomy): Eukaryota > Viridiplantae > Streptophyta > Magnoliopsida > Vitales > Vitaceae > Tetrastigma > Tetrastigma voinierianum. Next base: position 44,487 of record JAEQBH010009674.1, on the reverse strand, counting down.
CGCCAGAGTCTCAGAGAGTAGATAAACTTTGCTTCTGTTCGACGAACCGGACGGACCAATCGTCGGAAATCTAGAGAGAAGTTGCACTTTCTCTCACTAAACTGTTCCCTCACTGCCCGTTTCCAGCAAATGGAGAAGAAGGTGAAGTTGTCTTTTTGTCTTTATTTTAAATCTTTTCACTTAATTCCATTTGTGTCCTTTAGTTTGATTTTAAAAGCTTTTTGACACATGGCTTAATCTAAGCCATTTATCTCTATCCTCTCACTAATCATGCAACATGTGTCACATGGGTACATGTAGTAGGTGACTTTTGTCACATCACATGTCTCTCATTAGTCGTTATACTAAGACCCGACACCCTGCCTTGAAAAACGCACCCGACCGCTTCGAAATTCGACAAAAATTCGACGTGGTAGCTAGGATTTCACGAGACGATTCCAATCCAGAAAGTCTGCTTCATTATCCGAGATCTAGAAAATTTCGGATTTTGACCTAATTACCATTTTATCTTTTTTCATAAAATAAAATTTTTCTCACAAGCCATGTGTCTCTCCTCATATTTGAAAGCAAAGTTGTACCTCAATCCTCATCTTTGCTGCTTTTTCCAAAGGGAAAATTTTTTAAAGAAACTTATGCACCAAGCTGTCCCAAGATGTGATGGAGTCGGGAGGTTTCGAATTTAGCTAATGCTTTGCCTTGTCTTTTATTGAGAATGGAAAAAGACTCAAGTGGATAGCATCATCACTCACCCTGTTATACTTCACCGTGTCACACACTTCTAAGAAATTAGAAATGTGCATGGTAGGGTCTTCATTTGGCAATCCCATGAATTGAATATTTTGAATCAATTGCAAAGTGATGGCCTTAAGCTCAAAGTTGTTTGCTTATATAGCCAAATCACTGGAGGGATGTCGGCTGAATAAAGGGCATAGTCTCTCAAAGCTTTCTCCAACCTTGGCTAAGAGAGGCCGATCGTGGCACTTTCCCACTCAGAGATCGATGTTCACTTCTTCTCCTTTCGAACAAGGGAAAGACTTGAATGCCCCATTGTCACAAATTATCATTCTCAGTACTTGGGTGCATGATAACCGGGGTTGTTTCTCGATGTGAAGCACGTACTCATCTTATAGTAAATTGTCCGCGAGGATCTGTAACTTCTAGAAATCCTCATGGAACTAAGAGAGTGAGATCAAATCGACTCCATCGACTCGTGATGTGGGTAAAGTGGCGAGGTAGTTCACCAAGAACATAGAAGAAGCATTGAATCAGAAACAAGAAATCGCTCCTAACACTATTAAAATGTCCCAACCTCGAGCCTATCCTATGAAGGTTCTCGTGGAGATCAAGATGTGCACCAAAGGTTATAGGCCGGTATTTTCTCTCTTTATGACCTTGGAAAATGCATGCTTTGATAGATCCTGCTTCTACACATTCTTATGTCTGCACCGAACACTTGTTTGATAAAATGTCATCAGTAGAGCAATTAGCATATGACATGCACATTACTAGTCCCCTGGGCCATAGTGTCAGGATCAACTTAGTGTGTAAGAATTGTCCTTTAGTGATCCATGATAGAGAGTTCTCTGTTGATCTAATTGCATTGCCTTTTCACGAGTTTGACTTTATATGGGGATGGATTAGTTGTCTAAACATCGGGCTATAATTGAATGTGATAAGAAAACAGTGGTGCTTAAATGTTCAGACCAGTTGGAGGTGATAGTACATGGTATCCGATCTGGCCGATTGTCTAATGTAATTTCCGCTATGCAAACCCAGTGTTTTCTTAGAAAGGGTTGTGAAGCCTTTTTGGCTTTGGTGCTTGACTCTAAGAAGGGACATGTAAATTTGGAAGATATTCCTATGCTAAAAAGAATCGCGCTTGTGTTTCTGAAGAGCTACCGGGTCTTCCACCCTAAAGGGAAGTAAACTTATCCATTGAAATTTTACCGGGGACGACTCCTATTTCTTAGTGGAACCTACTTCATGTGTCTCAACCTAATCCAAAACAGCTTGAAGACTCCTAATTACAAGAGCTATTGACAAGGGATCTGCTCGACCTAGCGTTTTGACCCTGGGGTGCACCGGTTTCTTTTGTCAAAAAGAAAGATGGCACTCCTGATGTGCATCGATTATCAACAACAAATAAGGTAACAGTGAAAATAAATATATGGTCGTCTAGAATAAGATCTTTGACGCTTGAAAATGAGCGATGTCTTTTCAAAGATAGACTCCGCAATCGTGGATATCAACTTTGGGGTGACAGATGTTGATGTTCGAAAATGGCCTTTAACTCGTATGGTCATTATGAGTTTTTTAGTAATTGATTCGTACACAAATAGGGTGCCTAATCAACAAAATTTGTATCCTGTGTCTCCATCGCGCAGCGAGGCTACTTCTTACAATATAATCTTATTAGGGTTTAACACGGATGGGTTTCTTCGTGAAATGAGAAGTGCGCTGGAGTTCAAAATGGTGAATTCAATTTGATTTCAGTTTTAGTAAAAACAAAGGAGAGTCATGATTTATGACTGAAAATAAAATGAATTAAAATATGAAAAGAACTCCTTGAAGCATTCGCCACCGGGGTTGAGTTCACATAAATGAGAGGTCCTCTGCCCTTTTCCTCATATTGGGGAGGATGATCTATAGTCATTTCCCTAACCTGATCTTCATTCGCTATCTTAAACCGAACCCTAATAATTTTTCCTTTCAAATATGGCATTTAATGAGCATAAATGCTCCTGACACAAAGATATCCCCTAAATCTACCCTATAGTAACTAATAGAAGGTAACCAATGAATCTCAGGGGATCTAATAATAAGCATCCATCAACCCTAAAGCTTGCCAACACAAAGGCCACAGACATTTAAGTAGATTTAACCTGTATTTAGAGATGGAAACATAAATACCCCATAAATGCTTGCATTAAACACATGAAAACCGTCATTTTACCTAAAAACCCTACTTCAATAAATTCTCCTCTTCAAGGAGAAAAGGTTTAGTTTTCTCAACCATCCCTCGAGTCATTATCCCCATGGTGTTTGCAAACGAGAAAGCAAAAAGAAAAGGAAAGAAAAATTAGCGTAAAAAAATAAAAGCTGAGAACTTACAAGGCTTGCATTTCCACTAAGTCAAAATTCAAAGTTCCAAAAGGCACCCCCTCCAAAACATGGGAGCTTATATAGAGTTTTTCTTAGGTAAAATACCATTACGCCTCAAAAGCATTGTATTAAAGAGGGTAAAAATGGAAAAAAAAGAGAAAAGAAAATCAAAAAGTAGGGAGAGAGGATCTCGTGATGAAGTTGCGCCAAATTGGCACCAATGCCACTTTCGCACCAACGCCACTCGGCACCAATGCCAATTTTCCTACATTCAATGCCAAAATTACACCACGCCAATTTTTTACACTTTCGTGACAATGCCGATTTTGGCACCAATTTTCCCGCTCTCGCCTTCGCCTCTTCCGCTTCCCGTTTCTTCTTCGCTTCCTCTTCTCGCTTCCCGTCTTCTAAGTTGCAATATGGCCTGGGCTTGATTCACTATGTTCACAAATTTATCCTCGCCCGGTCCGAGATGGAGAAGTGTTTGGCCTCGGCAAAACTACCAAAACACCTACAAATGTTGTTAGTAACAATAGGGACATCAATATGCCACTGGGTTATTCGAATGATTAGGTACCCAAAAGTTGCCTAAACGTACGACATGAATAGGCCTCAAAAGAGCACTTTTTTTAAGCACTAATCACACCCCTCAATCCCACACATTGCTAGTCCCTTAGCAATGAAAACACACAACCAAGAAGAAAAAAAGAGCATATGAACAAAAAGTGTGGGTATAGGTAATGCTCTACTTCGCTGTCAAAAAGGCTCGAGCCCCCGCATTAAAAATCGCCTTTGAGAGACTCGCATGCCATACTGCATCAATTGCTGAGGCAAGTTCACCCTGCTGGAATCAACCCTGCTTTCCCAACCCAAAATACGGCTAACGCCTTAGAAGGGTGACCAACCAAAATAAAATCTGATTCCACTCTTATTTCATACCTTCTAAAGTAATGTAGATGCAATGCCGAGAGGAACTAAACTCACCAAAGTCCATATAACAGGATCCACCGATGACTCCCAACCAACTAAGGTTTAGGGCATCAAGCCAAAAGGATCTCTCGACCACAAACTCTACAGGCTTCACCCCGGACTCTAAATGATTTTGAATTTCAGCACCTACAACTCGCTAAACTCCACCCATCCACCCATAATGAGCACCAAATCGCTGGCTCCACCGCTGGTCAGTGGCACAAAGCCAAAAGGTTTTCGCCATATACCCCCGGACCTGCCTCGGGCTCTCAGGCCGAGCCGGTCAGTGGCTTTAAATAAACTCCTTTTTCTTTTCTTTTCTTTTCTTTGAGACATATCGGGTCTTCTTTTTATGGGGAACCGTGAACCTATTACAGGTGGTCACCTAAACTAAGGCTAGTTTTGCTAAGAAAAAAGGGGGTCAAGCAGCTCTTTAGCCTATTAATGAAAACTGATGTGCACTATGTGTGGCTAGCTCTCGGTGGAAGAGAAAAGGCGAAGACCAGGGGACTTCAACTGACCAACAATTAGATAAGTATGGAACTAGGCTAACAAAACATGATAACATGCAATGCTCCAATTTTTCAACTTTTGGAAGAGACAAACCACAAAAATATGGGGGCAAAATGGTTACAAAAGTGCGTAAAAATGTAGCCGTATGGTATTTCTATGTCAAGATATTTCACAAAATTATCACTTTTTCAAAAAGAAACCGCGGTGGTACCTCCAATAGAAGATGAAATGAACGGTTCAACCAGTGGAGGAATGGCATGGCTGAACAAAGGCACTGCACGCACTCCAATGCAGGAGGAAAAATGAGATTCTCCCCGTACCGCAACCTCCCGCAATATTTCAAAACCAACAATTGTGGGATAAGATGTTTCTGTAAAATGCTAAAATATTTGAAAAGGAAATGTGCAAAAGTAGCGGCACCAATTAAACCCAAATTAAGACTTAAAATAATATAAAGTAAAAATTTCAACAAAAATTTGAGTGGTCCCTGTGTCCCGCAGAAACTACCCCGGGCCAGGTAGCCATTGGACCTGAGGGTCCAGAGAGAAGCTCCTCCATGCATGTGCAAATGTGCGCCGCAGCGCCCTTCATGCTCGGGCCCTTATTTCGGGTAACTCGGGTTCCGTGGCAAGTGGCTGACTGCGGTGGAGTGGAATGGTGGATTCTTCATTAACCCGCCCATTGTTCTCCAACACCCTTCCCTGCTGTTTGTTAGTATCATGCCTTCCTACCCGCGGTACCACTCGTGCAAACTTCATCGACGGTTCCCTCATCCTCGCTGCCTGGTTTTTGCTTGCTGCCTAGGTGGAAAATATTAAGCTCCAGTGTCATGTTGCCAAATGTGAGCTGCATGACCCATTCCGGCAATTGATAATGGCATTTGATGTGGCCAAAAATGGCCTTCCCAATATAATGGGCACTTGATTTATGCCCCCTGCCACCGGTTCTGTGTCGAGAACCACGAAATCCACCGGATAGTAGAACTTATCTACTTTTACCAACACATCCTCCACTATCCCTTTTGGTATTTTCACTCGAACGAGATCGTCTCAAGGATAGGGGTGATGTTGGTTGGTTCCTGTTTCCTCCCAAACCTAGCCGCCATACACCAAGTACGGCGCAGCTCCACACTCGGCACCCAAGTCTAACAAAGCGCTTTGTCAATGTAGGTTCCCTCCAATGTTAATCGAGATAGTTGGGGTCCCTGATCCTTGTATTTTCACCATTGTCTTGCATTGATGATGGAGCCAACTTGTTCTAAGAACGTCTTGCCAATGTCAAACTCCCTTATTTGATTGTGGCGTAGATCTTTCAAAACTTTGCATAAAGTGTGTGGACTTGTTTGATGATGTCCAAAAGGGGTATAAGCTGGATTCCTCACCTACCTTAGGACTCTAGGGATGCCCGCCCGCTGGGATGCCTTCTTCTTGCTTCTGGGTGCTTGGGGAAATGGAGGTGGCATGCTGCTTCACTGGAGTCCTCCTTAAGAAATGTGTTATGGCTCCAAATCTTCCCTTTTCTCGGTTTCCTCAACAAAGCTCGGGCATTAGTCGATTAACATCTTTCCACTTCTCTTTAAGTGTAAATTGACGGGCTTTGACTTCATCCATTTTTAGGGGAAGGTTCACTGAATAGCTCAGTTCATGGATTCCCTTGATTTGGCGTTGGTCGAGAAGGGAAACCTCCCCGCTCTTGCCGGGACATTTTCCATGCTTGTTATGGGATGCCCAAGTAGTCGCCAATTTCTTCTGCTAAGGTTACTTTCCAACCCATCTATTCCTCTTGTTCAAGGAGCTTTCTACATTTTCTCAATTTTTGTTCAACTGGAGCATTGATGCCTTTTGTTCTCCACAAAATTTCCTCACCACCTTGCTCAAATCTCGGTGGATGGCTTGCTCAACAGAGAAGAGGTGGGTGGTTGTCGCTGCCAGGTTCTTAACATATGCCTGAGCAGGCCGAGGCTTCCAAGAGAGGTCATGGTTCCTCCGGGGCTGGGATTATATGTGCTGCCATATTGGCATCGCTGCGGCCTATTTTTGGCCCACAACATTTTACATGTTCATGCATCAAATCCCTCACTGAGGGAGCAATTGGACAGTGCTCTCCTGGGTGACCAGTGGATTGGCAATCAAGTAATGGGCTCGTCTGCAGGACCCCCGGGCCTCACCGGCCTCGACCTCATGTAGCCTTTTTCCTTCCAGTTCTTCCACCCTCCTAGCCAAGATGGATAACTTAGCCTTCATTTCCACATCCTCTGCAAGTGAATAGATGCCCCCCTTTGGTTTACTGAGGGTCTCATTCTATCTGCCTCCTTGGGATTTGGCTCGTCCCAAGCCTTGGATGTCTCAAATTACTAGTTGAGGAAATCCATGGCCTCATCCGGGATTTTTTATGCTTAGGAAGTCCTCCACACATGGTCCCTAATGGGGCTACTTCATGGTATGGGACATTCCATCATAAAAATGATTCACCGGGCATCCACGTATCAAATCCACGGTTAAGTACGCACCTGTGGTTTCATGCATCTCTCCCGCAAGATTGCAAAATTTTCAATGGCCTCTCGAAATGCTAAAGGTGTAGATTTGTCTCTTCAAATTATTGGTCTCAGGTGCAATCAAGAATTTCTTCAAGAATTCTGCCCCAGCTTCCGCCCACTCCCTCGATGGTTCTGGTCTTCAATGAATTAAGCCATATTTTCGCTTTGTCTTTGAGGGTCTGGAAGGCTTTTAGCTTTAGTAGTCTAGCTGCCTATGGCACCCTTTGAAAGTGGTGCATACTTCCTCAAACTCCCAATATGGTTGTAGGGATTCTCACTTTCCATAACAGAAGGCTGGGAGAAGCACCTCTATGATGGTCCTCGCCGTGATACCCCTCCTCGCAGGAATTATGCATGAGGTGCACTCACCTCAGGTGTATGTGATCCCTCATGGATCGATACACAGACCTCCCCCGCGACCCCCTTTGTCGGGCTATGCCGCTTCCTCAAGTGGAGGCCCAGACCATCAACGGTGGAAGGCTAATTTCACAACCCCGCTTTATCGGGTCACTGAGCTTCATTCAATCCGCTCTACAAGAGCCTTCCCACTCCGCATAACCGCCTCGTACACTACACAACAACAGCAAGAAACCAATGCAAAACAAGACTACTGGGTGCGGTTAAGGTTGAAGCAAAATAAAATAGGGAAAAACAAAGATGTGCATGATAAAATTAAATTTCCCCGGCAAAGGAACCGGCAGCTGGAAAAATGGTAAAAATAAAAAATGAATTCACCAACACTTTATATGTGGATCAAGCAAGTTCAAAAGCTTCATCTCACTAGGCACCATCCTCGCAACCCGCCCATTTGATCGGCAGGCCGCAGGGGCGCTTGAATCAACAAAATTTGTATCCTAGGTGTCTGCATCGCCGAGCGAAGCACGCAGTATAGCGGCCCAGGGTCGAGCACGGGGATGGGTTCGTGAAATGAAGTGCGCTGAGTTCAAAATGGTGAATTCAATTTGGATTCGGGGTTTTAGTAAAACTGCAGCCGGGTGACGGCATCGAAAATAAAAATGAAGTAAAATATGAAAAGAACCCTTAAAGCATCGGGCTACTCGGCTGGAGTTTCCACAAGGTAAATGAGAGGTCCTCGTCCTTTCTCTCGCTACAAGGGGAGGATGACATATAGTCATTTCCCAACCCATCTTCATTCGCCATCTAAACTGAACCCTAATAATTTTCCTTTTGAAATATGGTGCATTTAAATGAGCATAAATGCTCCCCTCGACACAAAAGCATATCCCTAAATCTACCCTATAGTAACTAATAGAAGGCAATTGACGAATCCTTTAAAGGGATCTACTAATAAGCATCCACTCGAACCCTAAAAGCTTGCAAAATACAGGTTAGTCAAGGCAATATTTAAGAGATTTTAACCTAGATGAGAGATGGAAACATAAATACCCATAAATGCTTGCATTAAACACATGAAAAACCGCCATTTACCTAAAACCCTAGCCTAATAGCCCCCTTTCAAGGAGAAAGTGTTTAGCTAACCATCCCTTGAGCTGTCATCCTCAAGGGTGTTTGGCAGCCGAAAGCAAAAGAAAAGGAAAGAAATGAAGCATAAAAAGAAAAGGAGAACTTACGCTGTTTAGATATTTCCACTAAGCCAAAATTCCAAAGTTCCAAAAGTTACAATTCCTCCAAAAAACATGGGGAGCTTATATAGAGTTTTTCTTAGGGTAAAATCACCATTATGCCCCTCAAAAAGCATTAGGACAAAGAGGGTAAAAATGGAAATAAAAAGAGAAAAGAAAATCAAAAGTGAGAGAGAGATCCTCGTATGAAGTTGGTGCCAAAATTGGCACCGCTACAAAATTGGCACCAATGACTCTTCCTCGCACGGCCAAACTCGGCACCACACCAATGCCAAAATTGGCACCAACACGCCAAAATTGGCACCACGAATTTTCCTGCAATTCAATGCAAAATTGGCACCAATGCCAATTTTCCTACACCAATGCCAAAATTGGCACCAATGCCAATTTTCCTACACCAATGCCAAAAGTGGCACCAGTGCCAAAATTGGCACCAATGCCAATTTTTGCCAATTTTCGCACAATGCTGATTTTGGCACCAATTTTCCCCGCTCTCGTTTCCTTCTTCGCCTCTTCGCTCCCCCGTTTCTTTCTTCGCTCCTTCCTCGCTCCCTGCTCTTCTTCGCCTCCTCTTCTCGCCCTGTTCTTCTAAGTTGCACATGGCTTTGAACTCGCTTGATTCATCGTGGTTCACTCGTCCTCAGCCGGTCCGAAGATGGAGAAGTGTTCGCCTACAAACTACCAAAACACCTACAAATGTTGTTAGTAACACAATAGGACATCAATATGCCAATCGTTAGCTTCGAATGATTAGTACCTAAAAAGTGCCTAAAACCTATGATGAATAGGCCTCAAAAGAGCACTTTTTAAGCACTAATCAGTAATGCCATTTGGGTTCACTAATGCATCTGCTGTATCTACGGGATTCGATGAATAGGTATTCCACCCTTTGTTCGACCCGCTTGTAAAGGTATTCATTGATGACATCCTGGTGTATTCTAAGGATGCACAAGAACATGAACAACATTTGAAGATAGTGTTGCAGATCCTGAGAGAAAACAGTTGCTTGCAAAGTTAAGTAAGCGTGATTTTTGGCTTAAGGAAGTGTCATTCCTAGGCCATATTGTATCTGCATAGGGTATTAGAGTTGACCCTGCTAAGATTGAAGTGATTGCAATTTGGAAACTGCCTCGAAATGTAACATAGGTGAGAAGTTTCTTGGATTTAGCTGGGTATTACCGACGGTTTATAAAAGGATTCTCCGTCATAGCCTCTACACTTACTAAGTTACTCCAAAAAGGGGTGAAGTTTGAATGGGACGACAAATGTCAGTCGAGTTTTGATCAATTAAAGAAAATATTGTTTGAAGCACTGTTGACTACAAATTCCACTGAGTAGAGAGAATATGTCATGTATAAGGATGCTTCAAGGATTGGTTTGGGATGTGTATTGATGCAAGATGGAAAAGTGGTGGCATATGCCTCAAGACAGTTGAAATCGCATGAGCATAATTATCCCACACATGATTTGGAATTGGCAACGGCAGTGTTCGCTTTAAAAATATGGTGACACTACTTATATGGTGAAAAATGTAGAATATTTACAGATCATAAGATTCGTAAGTATCTGTTAACTCAGAAGGAATTGAAATTGAGGCAGCGTCAGTGGCTAGAGTTGTTCAATGATTATGATTGCATAGTTGATTACCACCCAAGAAAAGCTAATGTGGTAGTGGACACCTTAAGTAGAAAAACAATCTTTGTTTTGTCCTTGAAACATTGTGCATGGAAATTTGTATTTGATGGAGCCTTGTTAGCTCAATTAAGAGTTATGCCTTAGTTGAGGCAGATGATGATTGATGCTCAGAAAAATGATGTCAAGTTAGAACAAAGGGTACAATTAGTAAAAAATGGAGACAAGACTGACTAATCTATAGAAGATGGAGGTTTCTATTACAAGAGCATATTATGTGTACTGTGTCCAAAATTGAAAAATAAGTTGATGTATGAAAACCACAATACCGTATTTACCATGCATCCTAGAGGTAATAAAATGTACTAGGATTTGAAACAATACTATTAGTGGCGAGAGATGAAAAGGGATATAGCAAAGTATGTGTCCAAGTGTCTGACTTGTCAGTAAGTAAAAGCTGAACATCAAGTACCGTTTAGTATATGTTAAATCTCATCCCTATTCCATAATGGAAGTGGGACAATATTACTATGGATTTTGTGTCCAGTTTTCCTTCTCACCCAAAGGAAACATGATTCAATTTGGGTAATCGTTAACAGACTCACAAAGTTTACTCACTTCTTACTAGTCCAGCTTGACTATTCCATGGATCAGTTAGCGGAGTTGTATGTGAGCGAGATTGTACGGTTGCATGGGATTCCACTATCAATAGTGTTTGATCGCGATCCATGATTTACGTCAAGGTTTAGGAAAGAATTACACACCCTTGTGGGTACTCAATCGACTTTAGTACCGCCTTCCATCCACAAACAGATGGACAATTAGAAAGGGTGGGATTCAAGTGTTATATGACATGCTTCAGGGCCGTGTTAGATTTTCCCTGGAAGTCAGATAGGTATATTCCCTTACGGAATTTCGCTTCTATAACAATAGTTATCATACAAGTATCGTATGACCTCATAGTTTCCTTGTAGTAGGGAAATGTAGAACCCCCGTATGTTGACAAATTTGAATGAGCATAGTTATTGGTTACATATAGTGAAAGAGATGTAGAAAAGTTCAGATTATCTAACAAAGGTTAAAATCTACTTAGCGATGCATAAAAAGTCGTATGTAGATTTGAAATGAAAAGATAGAGTACGAAGTAAGAGATAAGGTCTTCTTGAAAGTATCACCGTGGAGGAAAATACTCTAGTTTGGAAAGAAAGGAAAACTGAGTCCAAGGTTTATCGAACCTTATGAGATTTTAGAAAGAATTACCACATCACGGCCCTCTTCTCGGTCACAAATTACATAACGTGTTTCATGTCTCAATGCTTTGAAGATACCGTTCTGATGAATCGCACATATTGCTAGTACAAGATGTACAAGTGCAATCAGACTTCACTTATGATGAAGAACCAAAAGTCATTCTAGCACATGAAGTGAAACAATTGCAAAAACAAACAAGTCCTCCCGATAGCGTATCCGTACTTACCAGATAAAAGAAACAACTGGGAGCCGAATTTACAATGAGAACACAATCACCCACAACTTTATCTTCATGTATGAACGAGAACGAAATTTTTAAGGGAGAGAAAATTTGAATGAATTTCAAATTATACCCTAATAGTTTTATGATATGTTTAGGTATAATAGAAGTCAAATTGTTTTTCAAAATTTAATAGTTAAGTGTAAAAAAAGGAGAGAATCGAATTATTAAAGTAAAGAGGGTAATGGTAAATTATCAAATTAGGAGTTAAGGACATTAAGTTAAAAGGTTATGTTATGAAGAATTTTGATAAATTGATTTGCAAATCAATGTTAAGAGGCAGAAAAATAGAAGCTGAAAATATCGAGCCAATTTACTCTTAAGACAACAAATTGTCTTTGAGAAGAGAAATTCTCCATTTGTGGCTTTGGGGTCTAGGGCTTGCGGTTTGGGAGAAGAATCAATTCTTGGGTTACTATTTCTCCTTTTTGCTTGGGAGATCTCCTTGGAAAAGGAAAAGAAGAAAAGAAAAATGAGAAATGAGAAGTTAGGTCTGCTTTAAGATATCAAGGTTAGAAAAACATCCTAACTCTCCCCTTGTTTTTGTTTTTGTTTGTTTGAGTTACTTGAGGCTGGTCTAAAACGGATCTTGTTTTGCTCGCTGGAATTGTCTGAAGGATAAGGACCAAAATTGTGTAAATAAACATGTAGGTATTTTAGTGGGAGGTGTCAATAAATTTCCCTAAAACTCAGGTTTGTTTTGGCCATAAATTAGCCATGCACTCCAAATTTGATGATTCCAGCTTGAGATGAAACCTAAGAACAAGAGCTACAAATTTCTAGAAGAGACCAAGATATAAACTTACTATACAAACCCCGAAAAGCATTTACGTAAAAAACATGGATCAGTCTCTCTCATCGGAGTAATATGTTGTTTAAGACCATATTCGAGTTATACTAATCCAAAGGAGGCAGCAAAAATTTAATTAAACTAGACACCTAGATAGTAACTTTATGATGAAATTATAATAAATTATGTCCCTATCATCTTTAGAAAAATTTTCAAATATAGGACACAATTTAGATTATGTTCCCCGAAACTATCCAGAGCGCTTGGAATGCTTAGTCATACCTCCTAATTTAAAGGTTCAAATAACGTGATTTTGATCCATTAGAAACTTAAGACATAGGGGAACATCATGTTAGAATATCACTTTGTCTAAAAACCTTGTTTACAAGGTCGAAATTGTAGTTGAAAATAAACATTTCTGCATGTCATAAGAATCGAATTTACATCATAACATGAATATTATTAAGACAAATATAAAATGCACTAAACACATATAATCGTATGCCTACTTAATACAAAGATAGTGATTAAATGGTGGACTAGTGTTATTCGGAAGACTTTCTGTTTTCGGGGTGGTTAATCAAAGACGTCTTAATCCATGATATTTAACACGTCCGTCTCGCGGCTATCTAACACTACTATTCTAATCGGTACCATTAAGTGGGTTCCGCGAGATAAATCACTTCCTATTCTCAGACCATACCGTACTGGGTGTTCCATCAGATCGCCCCTCTGTATTCATTGTTACCGGCTCCAGTAGGCAAACATTTATATGATGTGTATCCAATAATGAACAATATAAACATGAAAGTATTCAACTCAAATGCTAAAGCATAACTCTATTCTGTACTGTAGTATACCTACAGGTACCTTCTATTATGACATTTATGTTATGAACTCCTACAAGAGAGATGAATAATATGATATGTGAAATAATTATAAACGCATGTATACTGAAATTGAGGATCACTGTGTAGTCATATATATTATTTTGTTTTCCAACTAAGCTAGAAGCTTATCACGGGTGTTTCATCCGTGTAGGTACTAAAGAGGTCTCAAGGGACATTCCGCATTCTCCAAGGCCAACACAACATTAGGAGTCCTCCTTATGTAAGTCCTTGATTTTGTTTCTTTTTGTAATAAGAATGTAAATGTAATATTTTGTAATATTGGAAATTGTATAAATACAAGTAGTTGGAGACTCAAGCATATATGAACAGAACATTTTAAACCCCACTATGATGGTGGTTTTATAAGGTTATGCGTTGAATTTTCAGAATTATGTCACATATGGATCTATGCTAGCTCGAAATAGTCTCAAATAATGCCGAAAACTGTAGTTAACAAGTCTCTGCCGATGTGGCGTCCCTCACCTACTAGGATCGAGGAAGGAGCTGCTACATTTAGTCTTACATGAGACAACGCCCCCTTTCTCCAACACCTTCTTTCACTCTTTGCTTTATTCTCTGTGTGAAACTACCAAATAAAGATTCTCCCCCTCATTCACTCAACAACATCTGGACACCACAGCCCCAAAATTCTCAAACTCATTGTATGCATGGCATAACTTGCTCAATTCCATGACTTCCTCGACCTTTGAATCTTGAACTTCAACTCTACGGTTTTAGTCGAGAGGACACTTTGAAACGTCAACTTCTAGTCCCTTTATATTCTTAGGCTTCAATATCTCTTTAAATATTCTCTTTGATTTGGCATTGATCTTCCAATCATGTTTATAGAAGGTTCCTCTTGTGCACTTTTCCAAATGCTGTCTCAATATCCTGAAGCTATAGAGATCTTGATTTTATTCCACTTAAATATTATAATGAAATATCTTCCTCACATAGAAATCTCATCAAATATGATCCAATCTTTCAAGTTTGATTTGCAAAATATCATCCTCTAGTCTTCCTTATTTGTCTCAAAGAATATCAACTCTTGATCTACATAATATTTGCTCCCGAACTACCATTGAAGGGTGGAGCCTTAGAAAGTTTTATCTCAATCGAATCTTCCACTTTTGTGATATAAGTTCCACTATTAAAAGAAAACATGCAAGTAAATTTTACCAAGATGGCGACTAATAAATATCTCGACAAATGGCATGTGCGTATTGAACATGCTCACTATCAGGGCTCTTATTATAGTTAGGTCTCGATTCTCTGTAGGAATCAAACTCAATTCCTATCTATGATCAGTTAATGATAAATCATGCATGTACACGTTCTTGAGAAACAGCCGACCGATTGGTTCTTGAGAAACTAACGTAAACCGTTCTGAATGTAGCCCAGATCCTTAGCTCTTGCTGATCAGTCACAAGGCCTCTAAGATAATCTGAACAACCTCTTGGGATCCTCTAGGAATTTACAACTCATTCTATTATGCTGGTTCACGGATCTGTCTCATGATCCCTAACCTCGAGTTTCTGATCTATTTATGGAAATCGATTCTGATTCATAAATAAATCCTCTCATAAATAGGATCATTTAATTTCCATAAATAGAGAATTAAATTCATAATTGGAAATTTATCGCAAATATGATAAATTGAATTGATATAGCAAGCAGAATCGTAATTAATTCATAATTAATTTCCATAAATATTAGAAATTAATTCATAGCTGATTTTAATATTTATTTATCATATCATTACCACCCTCAATCTAAAGTCTCATTCTAAATAATTATCATAAATATTATAATTATCAAATAATTAATTTTTATTTAACTTAAAAATTATTCTTTTTTTGTGTGTGACCTTTAGATTTCTAATCATGTGATAAATATAATTATATAATTCTAGACTTATATGAACTAATACACATAAAACCAACAAACTCCTTGGACTAAAGTCATTTAACAACAGATTCTCCAGATGAATATCAATCCTTAATTTTTTTAATTATATTAATTCAACAATTAATCAATTCATATTTATAGGTCGAGTGGTCTCTAGCGGACATCATGACCACCCGAATGTTAGGAAAAGTCAAGTGATCGACTTCACTGTACATGAAGCTTAGATTAGTATAATTATTATCCTTTCACCATCCCATATCTCTTATTAGTACACGGGTAAAATTCTTAGTGTCAACTCATTTGTACTAATAATACCATTTTTGTTTAGAAAATCAACTTCTTAAATAAATTTAGAACTTTTTCTAAATCTACATTATTTGTTTACCAGTATTAAGTTGACCTTTCAACAAGTGGTTACATTTGAGATATACTCTCACGCTGTGGAGTGATGAATCCTATATTGATCATAAACTATCAATTCATGTTTCATTATACCCAAACTTTCATTATTCATACATAAGCGTATAGTATGAACTAATTGAGTCAAAGCATAATTTCCAACACGAAAGATACTCTTATGATCTCAAGTCCAAGGATCAATTATACTACTATCATATAGAGATTATTCCATTGACACTCAAATAGCTAACCTTATGAAAATATCTGCATGGGTCATTCGGTAAATATGTTCTCCAACACATTACTCACATATCATCATATATTGCTAATCTATCGCATTAACAATGTCCTTTTATTGTTAATACTACGATTAGAATATTTAAGAATAATAAATATATTATTCTAGGACTTTATCATCAAATATATATTATATAAAATGATAAAGCTGTCCTTATTATTATTGCATAAATCAAAACACAATGAGTTAAATAAATATATAGCTTTCATCCATATGACTACATCGATTATGTTTATTCTTGCAAACCATATGAAAATACATGACTATCATATTTTTACGAGACAAGTTTAGTCGATGGATCAGCTATTCTCCTCTGTATGAACCTTTTCTATCTTTACTTCATCCACATTTGGAACTCTTCCAAGCGCGGCACCACCATTTAAGGTCATATGAAAATGTGACTATATCATGTTTTTACTACGAGACAAGAGTTTAGTCGATGGATCAGCTATATTCTCCTATGTAGACCTTTCTATCTTTACTTCATCCACGATTTGGAACTCTTCCAACCCATGACACCACCATTTAAGGTGAATATGTAGCAATTGAGACTTACCAATCATCTTTGCTCCAGTTAAAGAAAGCTAGCACATCAGTAAATCCACGTGCTTGTAGCTCAACTCCTCCATAAATCAAAAATAAATCCTTAGTTCTTCTCAAGTACTTAAGAATATTTTTTACTGCTTTCCAATGACTCTCACCAGGATTAGCCTGAAATTTGCTTGTAACACTTAGAGCATAGGAGACATCTGGCCTTGTACACATCATAGCATACATAATTGACCTACGGTGAAGCATAAGGACATTTTGCATGTTATGTACCATGATATCGTCTTTGGGCACATGTCCTTAGAAGGTAGATCCCCATGTGAGCATGGGAGATAACCTTTCTTTGATTGATCATGCTAAACTTCTTTAGCATTTTGTATCGATATGTCGATTGTGTGGACCTAGCAACTTGTTGATCTATCACGATAGATCTTGCTCCCCAAATATAAAATTGCTTCACCGAAATCTTTCATTGAGAAGTTTTTGATAACCACTCTTTAAGCTGATTGAAGAGGGTATGTCATTTCCTATTAATAATATGTCATCCACATAAAAAATGAGAAAAACCACAATACTCATTTGATCTTTTTGTATACACAAGGCTCATCTTAGTTTTTATGAAACGAACATTTTTATTATTTCATCAAAACGAATATTCCAACTTCTGGATGCTTACTTTAGCCCAACCTCATTTTCGTACATGGAATCCATTTCGGAGTGCATGGCTTGAAGCCATTTTTCAGAGTCCTTATCTAATAAGACTTCATTATAGGTAGTAGGTTCATCATTATTAATGATAAACACGTCATCATACCTACGAGGAGGGCTGACATATCCTCACAGACCTACGATCACCTTGTATCTTGAGTTGTTAACTTCAGCGCATCATAAAATTATCGACTCTTGCTCCACCTCCTTTTCTTTTACGCTTTGTGGTTCCACGAACTTCATCAAGTTCTATTTGACTCCCACTAGCCATTTCTAGAATAAATTCTCTTTCTAGAAATGTAGCATGTCTTGAAACAAACACTTTTTGTTCATTAGGATTATAAAAATAGTATCCAAAACTCTCTTTTGGATACCCCACAAAAATAACATTTATCGGAATTCGAATCAGCTTGTTCGACTCTACTTTTTTTAAAAGCAGGCATCCCCAAACCCTTTAAATGTTTAAGATTTGGTTTCCTCTTATACCATATCTCATATGGAATTAGAATCTACAACTTTAGAAGGAGCATGATTTAATAGATATGAGGCAGTATTTAGGGCATATCCTCAAAATGATTTAGGAAGATTTGCATGGCTCATCATAGAACGAACCATATCTAATAGAGTTCGGTTTCTTCTTTCAGATACTCCATTTAATTGTGGTGTATAAGGTGGAGTCCATTGTGAAAGAATTCCATTTTCTTTCAGATAATCTTGAAATTCTTGGCTCAAGTATTCACCACCTTGATCTAATCGAAGGACTTTAATACTTTTTCCAAGTTGGTTTTCAACTTCACTTTTATATTCCTTGAACTTTTCAAAGACCTCTGATTTATACTTCAATAAGTATACATGACCATATCTTGAATGGTCATCGATGCAAAGCGTGAGGGAAGTATGAAAACCATTTCTTACTTGAGTCGGCATAGGTCCATGCATCGGTATGTGAGACTTAATATCAGTAGATCTTTCACCTTTCGGTAAAGGGCGTTTTGGTCATCTTACCTAATAAACAAGATTCGCATGTATCAAATGATTCATAATCAAATGATCCAAATAGCCCAGTTTTATATAATTTGTTTATGCGTTTCTCTAATTTACCATGACCCGAGTCTACAATGCCACAGATAAAATTTCTAAGATCATCTATTTTTGGTTGTTTGTGTTTATATTAGAAACTTGAGTTTTACAGATCCAGTATATAAACCATTAGTTAAATGACCGACACCATAAAAAAACATCGGCCACGATATAAAAGAAACGACTTTTATTCTTTGTAATAATTGTAAAACCGTCTAAATCAAACAAAAATAGATATTATATTTTTCGTTAATCTTTGGAACAAAATAACGATCTTTTAGATCTAGAATTAATCAGGTAAAGAAAGAGTGTATATTCCTCACATTTAATGCAACAGCTTTCGTTAACCATTTCCCCGCGTGAGTCCACTTCCTATTTAGCCAATTTTTCTACTTTTCTTTAGACCTGCATATTTATACAAATATGAGATCCAGTCCAGGTATCTAATACCCAGTCGATTTAGAAGTAGAAAGATTTATTTCAATCATAAACATACCTAAAGTAGAAGCTTCATTAAGCTTCTTCTGCTTCAAGCTTTCTAGATAAGCCTTGCAATTCCTCTTCCAATGTCCATCCTTTCCACAATCTTGAGTTAACTCAACAAATTATTCTAATAAAATTGCTAAACTATAATAATGAAGGAGCAACAAATGATTTAATATATATTATTCAAATAAATACATTAAAGAATAATATTTATTCAAATAATCACATTAAAAGAATAAAAATTTAAATTTTAAATCATATCACATATGATGCATGCAGTATCTACGTATGTACGAGAATAACTGGGCTACGATACCAGCAAGGAATCAAACATTCGTATACACCTTGTGGAAATGTAATTTAAAATAAATGCGTACGCTACATACCGTTCTTAGAAAGCGAGCAAACTGATTCGTTCTTCGAAACAAACGTAAACCCCGTTTACGAATCATGAGAAGCCGTCAGCTAGTAGCGCCGCGTCAGAGCGCCAAGGTATTCACCACGAACAGCTCTTGGGATCCTCACGGGGAATTTTAAGCTCGAGAAGTTTAATATGCTAGTTTCTCGAATCATCTCATGATCCTAACCTCAAGTTTTACGATCTATTTATAGATAGATTTTACAGTTATAAATAATCCTCATAAATAGGATCATTTAATTTCCATAAATAGGAGAATTAATTCATAATTAATTATCATAAATATGATAAATTAATTGATATAACCGACGACAGTTATAAATGGAGAATTAATTCATAATTAATTTCCATAAATATTAGAAATTAATTCATGGCGATTTTATTATTTATTTCTAATATTTATGATAAATTAATTCATAATTAATTATCGCCAAATATTATAATTATCAAATAAGGTAATTTTGTTTTTAAAGAATTATTACTTTTGTGTGTGACCGCTGAGTTCGCAATGTTGTGATAAATATAAATTGTAATTACTTAAACTTATATTAGGCACACTGTCTGCATCACAAAACCAACAATTCTATGGTTCCTCGGTGTGACCGGGGGAGCCCACTACATAAACGTGGTCCAAAACCAGGGAATTTTGAAATGTTGAGGCTATTTGATTTCAAGGCCGTCCTTAGAATTCCTTAGTATTCAAACCAAAAGGTAGGATTTGAGTTGGGGATATGGAATTAAGATACGTGATTGATTTCAATTGTTGGTGCTTAAGCTCCACTTACTCCATTTTTGACCTTTTGATCAATTCTTTAAACCAAGAATAACCCATTTAGGACCTTTTTATTTATCACATGTGTAACTGGTAACTTAAGATTTTTTAAACTAATCTTTCAAATGATAAATCCGACAATTTTGTAGGAAAATGAAGACATAACTGATGGGCCAGGAGGTATATAAGGGAAGGAGAAAGTACTCTGTGCCATATTCAGTATATATCATTACTGAAAATGGCAATTTATTATTATCTATTTTATACTTTGTTTCGATTATGAGGGAGAATCTAAATCCCTCCATTTTTACGGATGTTCTTAATTACCATTTGGTGGTAATAGAGAAAGTGGTGTTTGTGTGAGGGCTTGTGCAGTTGTGTTGTCTCCATATTTTTGTATGGAGACCCAATTTATCATAAATATCCACCGCAGTACTTGTTATCACCCGACAAAAATTTACAACCCCTCGATGTCACATTATGCGCATTAGGGGTGTTCATAAACGTAAGCTTGTCAAATTGATAAATTGAGCCAAGGCAAGAATAAACCCGAAATCTTGGTTTAAAATTAATGAGTTTAGATTGGTTTGAAATTTTAGAAAAGCGACACGTCGGTTTTAGTTCCGTGGTTTGGAGGTGAAAACCAAGCTGAGCCAAGACCGCCTAAGCCATATATATATTATAAATAGTTTTAACTAATTTCACATGCTAACCAGCCACACACACCTCTTCTTCTCCACCCCGTCAACTTCCTCTACTCCACCCCATCAACCAAGTTATATTCTTCAGATCTCATATATCTTCATTTTCTTTCCAATTCTTGAATTTTTTGGTGTCCTTTAAACACAGTTCTTTTTGTCTTTTTTTCTATTTTTTCTTTCTTTCTTCTTTTTGTTTTGATGGTAGGGGGGTTTTGATTTATGGGTCTTGTCTGCATTGTATGCATCTAAAGGGCTTGAATCTTTTGATGATAACCAACCATTTTATTGAAATAGCAGTGAAGGACATAAACAAAAGAGAAAAGCAAAAGCAAGGGGAACAAAAGGAACAAAGTACAAACCTTTTGTTCTCATGTCTGATGCACATCTCTGCTTTGTTCATGATATATGAGGTTTTATTTTGCATGTCCATTCTGGAGTCGATGACTGATTCTTAATTTACTCAGAAGAAAATTAAATATATTATAACCAAGAAATTGCGAGAAAATTGAGGAAAAAGTGTTCCTTGTTTTCTTGGTCTTTCTCACTATGTTTCGGATGGAGGTCATAGAGATATAGTGAGTCTCTGGTTTCCGGATTTTCTGAAGATGATGCTTCGGGTTTTCTGAGTTGGCGCCAAACTGAAGAATATCAATATATTCTTGAGGGGTTGTAAGTTCAAAACAACAAAGATATCTAAATCGTTAATAACATCTGTAGCATGGATTTTAAATCCTAGTGGGGGTTGCAAAGAAAGGAAGGGTTGTTGTTGGAGGATCAGGGAAAATCCATATCATTATAAATAATAATATTATTATTATTATTGTTGACGGGTACATAAATTCTTCAAAGTTATTCAAATAGGTTCACACATAAAATTTATCTAGATATAGCCATAGACTTTACGGATGGTAGTTTCATATCCAAGTATTTTACAAAACCCTCATGCTTTCCTTAACACCTTAATGGCCATATCTTGGATTGAACACTATGATATTATATGGTATATATCATTTATTTGTTTCACATCTTGCTTGTTTCCTTATTAAAAAGCTGTTTATATTTTATTTTTATTTTTATTTTTATTTCCTAACATAAATTATATTTTATTAATTTTTATAGATGGATCATGAAGATGTGTCATTAAATGTAGAAGGTTACATTGGGAATTGCATCAAAAATTCAAGGAGAAGAAGGCATAGAGGATGAATTGGGATGTGATAGTGCTAAGATTGGGAATTTAATTGTTGTTAAGTATGATCCTGAAGCAATTTGACAAGTCTTGACATCAATGATTATTCGTGATGAATTACCTTTTAGAGTCATTGAAATGGAGGGATTTAAGAATTATTCTCACTTATTAGAGCCTAGATTTGTAATTCCTTCTTGCATCACTGTTTGGAGAGATTGCATGAAACTTTTTATGGAGCATAAAAAACTTTTGAAAAAACATTTGAAGAATGAACGTTTGTGCTTAACAACTGATACTTGGTCATCTATTCAAAATTATAATTACATGTGCTTAACTGCTCATTTGATTGATCAAGATTAGAAGTTACAAAAACGAATTTTAAACTTTTGTCAAGTTCTTAATCATAAAGGAAGCACAATTAGAAGGGTGATTGAGAGTTGTTTGTTGGATTGGGGCATTGAGCATGTTCTTACAATTACTGTTGATAATGCTAGTTCTAATGATTTAGTTATTACATGTTAGAAAGATCAATTTCCTTAATAATGAATTCTTGCATGTTTGTTGTTCTGCACATATTTTGAATCTTGTTGTTCAAGATGGTTTGAAAGAGCATAATGAGTATATTATCAAGATCCAGAAATGCAATTGATATATTATATCATCTCAACTAGACTTGATGCTTTTAAAAGTGCATTAAACATGAAAATATCATATAAGAGTCTCTTGTGTCTTGATGTGGAGACTGGGTCAGAATTCCACCTATTTGATGTTGGATACGTGAAAAATTTAAACGACCTTTGTTAGGTTGCAATATCATAATGCTAAATATAAACATTTGAAAAGTGAAAATTAAGGGCCTTCCTAGAAAAGAAGGTGGAATAGGCGGGTGTTTGTTAAATCCTTGAAGATGTTTTATAATGCTACTTTGAAGTTTTCGGGATCTTTGCATGTTACTTCAAAAAAAAAAATTTAAAGAACTGGTGTCTATGCAAAGAATATTGCAGAAAAATGGCTAATGGGGGGATAAAGTGATGGCTTCCTCTGCATGTAGAATGAAGGAAAAATTTGTCAAATATTGGAAAAGTTTTAGTAATGTTAATTATTTATTGCATGTTACTATTGTTTTGAATCCCCGACATAAGTTGAAGTATGTGAAATTTTGTTTTGAGCAAATATATGAAGCAAGTTAGGTAATGCAAAATTGTTTTGATTGATCAACTTTCAATTGATTTTATGAATTGTATAATGATTTTTATTCAAGTAAACTTGGGAATAAAATGAATACTCCCGTTATATTAGGGAGAATTGATGATAATGATAATGATGATATTGATGATACATTTGAAAAGAAAGCTGGAAGATGGAGTGCATCTTTGGAATTTAAATATGAGATTGGAAAGTATTTGTTAGATATGCTGAAAAGTTGGGATCTTATGATATTTTGGATTGGTGGAAGTTGGAATGCTTCTAAATATCAATTCTCAAGATACTTGAGAATATATTAGTAATTCTATTTCAACTGTGAGCTTGGGAATCCACTTTTAGTACAGAGTGAATGTTAATACTTGATGCATTTAGGAGTTCATTATCTCTAAAAGCAGGTAGAAGCACTTGTTTGTTCACAAAATTGGTTGAAGAAAAGATGCTTATAATGAATTTGCAAAGAATTTAGAGGGGGTTCCAATGTATGAAGAAATTACACAATGTATCATACATAAATTATTTGGTTTGGTAATTTATATTTTTTGTGATATATAAAATAAGAACTTCTCTTTACTTTTTCTATGTTTTGCTAGAAATTTAAGAATAAAGTAAAATTGTCAAGGAAAATCCAATGGAATAAGATATGTGAAACTTGTGTTGCTTAAATGTTTATTGGCTTGTGTATTGTATCAATGACCTAAAGGGTGGATACTGATTCAAGTTTTGCTTTGAATTAATTTTATGTTAAGAACATTTTGCTACTCTAGGTAGTTGTTTCATGTAGCTTCATTAATATTCTAGTGTCATAATTATGATTTTGGTATGTTGTGATGATGATTTCTGTTATCGATTTTATATTCGCAAATCTTTCCTTATTCCCCAATTTTATATGATAGAACATTTTATCAAAAATTATTTCCTTTAAATATATAAATTGAGTTAAGCAGCGGTGAAATAATGCAAAGCCAAAATGAATCGCAATATTAGGTTTGGTTGATTTAAATACTTTAAATGGTTTTGATCGGGTTATAATTTTTTCAAACCGACGAAGAGTTGGATTGAATGTTATACTCTTACCGATTCAAACCCACCCACTAACAGCGCCCTAATGCACTCAGCAAAGGAAGGAAGGGAATAAGAAAAGAGCAATAACAAAAGTAGCTTCTTACATTACTCAAGCATTTGGGTCTTAATCAAAAGGCCATTAGACGGTCAACAAAATCCCAGAAGTTCCCCACCACGAGCCGATGGCGGATGTTGAAATGTGACGTCATGCATGAGAATATGATTTGTAGCATGGTAGGGTGATAGGTTTAGGCACGTGGCACGATCTCCTTCCACACTCTTTATATATATATATATGTATTATATAATAATTTATACTTGCTGCTCACTCCTGCCCATGGTTTTTTACTTGCTTACATGGGCAGTTACGCAGGCCGTAAAACATCTGGAAGGGCCGGGGTAAGGAACCGAAAAACCAAGTTCAATTTTAAGTCTTTCTCTGTCGCCTGAACTGAGGGCATGACCGTTCGTTCGTTCCCGTTGGTTTCATTCAAAGAGTGGCGGCACCTTACCTTTCTTTCAATAACCCACGTGTTTGAATGGAGCACTATGATCCTCTCTTCTCCAATCAAATTATAGCTTCCATCAACATATTCACACCTTATTGCCTCCATTATAAATGCTACCCCAACCGTGCCTCATTCCTCAACACACTCTTAGTTTCCTCAAGCAACATAACAGTTGAGCCTTTTCTGCATATACTTTTCGTCCAAAGTTTCAAATGGCTGCAAGTTTCCACTCTCTCGGTTTCTTCCTCTTCCTCCATCTACTCCTACTTAGCTCTTCATTTTTCATAATAGAAGCCCGTCCTACTCCTCTCAATGCTGCCGAGTTTGGTAATTTTATAAACTCTGGGATTGGGATTGAGAGTTCTCTTGATGGACTGTATATCAGAGCCATTAAGAACGGAGGGCCTAGCCCCGGCAGGAAGGGCATGAGTTCGCAACGTTCAACCATAGGCGGGATCAAGAATGCTGGACCGAGCCAGGGCGGGAAGGGTCATGAGTTCCCCAACGCTCCAGCCAATATTAGGTGGGATCAGAATGCTGGACCGAGCCAAGGGCGGGAAGGGACATGGTTGTAACACTCAACCAATATTAGGTGGGATCAAGAATGCCGGACCGAGCCCCGGAGGAAATGGACATCAGTTCATCAATGTTCTACCACTAGGTGGGATCAAGAATGCCGGACTGAGCCCCGGAGGAAAGGGACATCAGTTCATCAATGTTCTACCACTAGGCGGGATCAAGAACGCTGGACCAAGCGAAGGCGGGAAGGGACATGAATTCACCAACAATTTTCAACCATTTGGTGGGATTAAAAATGCTGGACCAAGCCGTGGCGGAAAGGGACATGATTTCATCAACGGGCAACCACTAGGAGGGATTATGAACGCTGGACCGAGCCCTGGTGGAAAGGGGCATGAGTTTATCAACATTCAACCACTAGGAGGGATCAAGAACGCCAGTGGTGGAAAGAGACATCGGTTCATTGGCATGCTCCCACTGGGATGGATCAAGAATGCTGGCCCAAGCGAGGGAGGGAAGGGGCACTAGTGTGCTACAAGCATGAAGTCGTCATTCATTAATTAATTAATTTAATTATTTCCTTCTAATAGATTGTTTCTTTTTCTTCCTTTTTTAAATAAGTTTCGGTAACATCATAGCTAGGTTATCAGAGAGTGATTAGTTATTGCGCTTGAGAGTTCACGTAATGTAATGTAAAACATTGAGCATAATTCTATATGATAGTGTATTTCAATTTTGAAAATCTCCATTTATATAAACTAACCTACATATGCTTTAAGGAAAAATGCAGATTCAGGTTCATAACAATGGAGCCATCTTGGCTTATCCGGCAATGACCTTGTTAATATGAGGAACTTTATGTGATCTGATCTGGCATCAGTTCTGCTCTGAAAATGTATTTAAATTTGAAAGGTTACTTTCAGAGCAGTCTTTTAGTTAAGTTTATCGATTGGACTAGGGCTACATCATTATACCTAACCTTCTCCATATGACTTACCATTATCAATAACATGATGGTTTTGAATCCAGTTTTAAAGAAACAGTATAGGGTAGAAAAAGTACTTTATTTTTTTTTACTGAATTAAAGATATTTTGATTTCTATTATTTGGAGAATCAAAATAAAGTCAGTCCACTGGTGTATATCTCCTTGTAAGTTTTGTTCATGCTCGTTGTCGTGCGTATTAATTTATTCCTTAGATTTGAGTGGTGAGGTGAGGTGAGGTGAGGTCCACAACAGAGGCGAACAAGTGTCTGTGCATGGAAACCATTTCTCTGATCAACTCTGTCAACTTCAGTTCAGCCAACCAAACCGAGTCCGTGTCTAATTTTCCACTGAAAACTAGGGAATTTTTGGTGAAGGGCATTCAGTAGAATTCCAACTTTTCAAAGTTGCTGGCGACTTGAATATTAGGGAGAGGCTAATTCAGGGAAAAATAGTTCAAATGTTCGCTTTGTAACTGGTGTCGGTGCTGGAAACCTGCTCGCTTCCTCTGCTTCTTTTGACAAAGTCGAATCTCAATGTTTCAACACAAAGCTGCTCAAAGTTTCAAACTCGAATATATATGCTTTGTATATCAGTAACCAGTATAAGTATATGGTCCATTAAGTACACTAAAAATTGACTATATAGGCC
The DNA here is from genome assembly GCA_016808115.1 of Tetrastigma voinierianum. Taxonomy (NCBI): domain Eukaryota; kingdom Viridiplantae; phylum Streptophyta; class Magnoliopsida; order Vitales; family Vitaceae; genus Tetrastigma; species Tetrastigma voinierianum. Next base: position 17,482 of record JAEQBH010009674.1, on the reverse strand, counting down.
TGTATCATAAAATTAAAATTTGGATAGTGGCAGCCGGATTTGTTTCGTGACCCATATTCAAGCAAGCTAAACAAACATCGCACAATACTTGAATATGTTTGTAGTCTTTTTCTTTCTTTTTATCTGGATGAACGCCTTTCAATAAATATTAACCAATAATCATTTAAATTCAATCTGTTGATTTTATCATGAATATTAAGATTAGTGAAAATAATCTTTAGTGAACAGGTTTCTATATACGTCAGAAAACCATCCTATATTGATACTTGTAAAAGTTTTTTTTTAAAGATAAACAACGTAGAAATTACATATTAAAATTCAAGGGCGGTGATTAGGCACATTTCTGACTGCTTTGGGGACCATTTTTAGGATTGACTGGTCAACCTAATTAGCTGTGCAGCCTTTAGGGGTGATCCCACGACCAAGAACAACAAGTAGGTCCATAGGTTCTCTTTATTGTGTGTGTTGCATGTCACGTGTCAATAAACGAAACAAACGCAATTTCTGTACGATAGAAAAGCTAGGGTATTAGCCTAGCCTAGCCCCTAGTACCAGTGTACAAATAACTTTTGCCAATGCTTACCCGTTTATAGATATCTGCAAAGTTCACATACATTAACATTATTATGGCGCCTTCGCCACCACTTGATATTATGATCAGGGCAATTGACACGTGATTCTTAATTCTTATTAATCAAATAAATCGAATGATGGCCGGCCATGGATGATGTATAGTACTTGATGATAATAATTGAGTTGGAGGGCTTTTTTATACATTTAATGTAAAAAATAAAAATTCTTCCAAATAATATAGGTTTAAATATTCATAAATGTAATATAGTTTTATCATTTAGAAAGTATTTTTTGGAAATACATTTTTTGAAAATGTATTTTCAGAACTCTTTCAAAAAATTGGAAATATTTTACACAAGTATCTTTTGAAGAGATCTTTTTAAAATTACCAAATTTAAGTTTGAAATATCTGCTTGAATAAACTTTTTAAATTTAAAAAACAAAAAGTGTCTTTTGAATAAACACTTTTTAAAAACTCGGAAAAAAGAAAGTATCTCTTGAAGAGACATTTTCTAAATTATTAAAATATTATATTAAAAGTGTCTTTTGAAAATACATCTTCATAATTTTGAAAACACTGAAAGTGTTTTTTGAAAATATATTTTATATAATTTAAAAAAATTTGAATTTAAGCTGAAAAGACATTTTCTAAATTGTTAAAATGTTATATTAAGAGTATCTTTTAAAAAGACATTTTTATAATTTTGAACGTTTTGAATTAACATTGAAAGTCTCTTTTGAAGAGACACTTTCTATAATTTTAAAAATTTTGAATTTAAGCTAAAAGTGTTGCTTTGATTTTTATTTTTTTGAATTTTAGAAAGTGTCTGCCCAAATAACAATTTTTAATTGTTAAAATGTTATCTTAAAAGTGTCTTTTAGAATGACACATTTATAATTTTGAAAAATTTAAATTAACACTTTGAAAATGTCTTTTGAATAGACACTTATTATAATTTTAAAAATTTTGAATTTAAGTTGAAAGTATCTCTTGAGAAACTTAGTTTTAATTTTAGAAGTGTTTCTTATAGAAATACTTCTAAATTGTTAATATTATCTTAAAGTGTCTTTTGAAAAAATCATTTATAATTTTGAAAGTTTTAAATCGGCATTGAAATTAATATTTTGAATAAACATTTTATAATTTTTAAAATTTTGAATATAAGTTGAAAGTGTCTTTTGTTTTTCGAAATTTTAGAAAGTGTCTCTTTGAATAAACATTTTCTAAATTATTAAATTTATACTAAAAAGTGTCTTTTGAAAGACACATTTACAATTTTGAAAGTTTTAAATCAACACTGAAAATGTCTTTTGAAGATAAACTTTCTATAATTTTAAAAATTTTGAATTTAAGTTTCAGTTTTTCAAAATTTTAGAACGTGTTTCTTGAAGAGCGAGCTTTAAATTATTAAAATGTTATATATTAAAAGTTTTTTTGAAAACGTATACGTAATTTTGAAAGTTTTGATTAACCTTGAAAGTATCTTTTGAATATCTGGCTTTCTTTAATTTTAAAAATTTTGAATTTAAATTTAAAAATATATGTTCAAAATGCAGTTTTAATTTTTCAAATTTTTAAAAATTGTCTTTTAACTAGTGACTTTTTAAATTGTCTTTCTTTTTTATTTCTTTATTATTTTTCGGAAAGTTCTTTGAGTTGGATGACATCAAAATTGATCACGTAGTGATGATGGAAGATACGCGCTCACATATTATAAATAAGACTCTACGTACGTATTGCCGCATGCGGAAGGTTTTTACTTTTTATTTGGTCCCCTCCCCTCCACTTTTGCTAGACCAGAAGAAAAGAACTTACCAACTCTCTCTTCTTCCAAAGTAAATTTAGCGAGTTCAACTTTAATAGTGTAAAGATTTAGAGCTTCAAACTTGGACTAAATTGTTGGTGCTTTATGTGTTAATGCATTCCCTCTTCGTATATGTCTATTATGAAGAAACACATATTATTATTAAGAGAGTTGAGGTATATATATACCAATATATGGATAAAAAGGTAATAGTATAAAGACAATAAAATGAAACCTTAAATATACTCTAATATGCCCCCTCAAAATGGTGTGTCAAAAATAACACAAATCTTGTTATATAAGAAAAAGGGGTAAGATCGGGATAGAGGTTTAGTAAGAGCATTAGTAAGCTGGTCACCAGTGGGGACATGAACAATACACAACTCAACGGTAAATCGAATTAACAAACAAAATGATAATCAATGACAAGATGTTTCATGTGAAAATGAAAGACATGATTAGCAGAGAGATAAGTGACACCAAGGTTATCTGAGAACAAGGTGGGCGGCAACTGCACCGGTGCAAAAAGTTCCAACAACAATGATTTCACCTATTTCAATTCGGCAGCGACAGTCACAATTGCACGATACTCAACCTCAATGGAAGAACGAGCAACAATGCGTTGCTTTGTGGAACACCGAGAGATTAGATTAGCACCAAAGAAAATAAGAAAAACCTGGTGAAAGTACAACCATCTGAGTTACCAACCCAATTCGCATCAGAGAAACCATGCAATGTTAAGGGAGTGTCTGCAAGAAGCCGAATACCAAGGGATCTCGTGCCATTAAGATAACGAAGCAGACATTTGACCTCTCCCCAATGGTGCTCGGATGGCGCTTGCATAAACTGGGAGAGTTTATTCACGGTAAAGGAAATATCTGGGCGAGTCATCCAAAGATGTTGTAGGCCACCAACCACCTGACAGTACATGGTGGCATTTGCAGCCTTGAACCATCTGTGCTTGATCGAGAGAAGTACCGATGGCAAACGGGGGTGGAGACAAGTTTGGAGTCGAGCATGTTATGTTTGCTCGGAAGTTCAATAACATACTTTTGCTAAGATAATAGAAGACTCGTTAAAGTGGCCAAAACCTTAACTCCACATAAAAAAGATAGCACCCTAAGATCCTTTGTGGAGAATTTAGAGTCAAGTTGTCAGATAATATGCGTCGTGAGGAGGGGCCAGCTGCTGTAATAATCAAATCATCGGCTTATAAACCGGGAAATAAATGAAGCGCATTCTACGAGTAAACAAAGAGGGACGAGTCTGCGTACAGGATGTGACAAAAGAAGTCGAGGCCGAGCATGAAGGTGTGGATACGAGGCCCAGCGGAGCTTGTTTGAGCTTATAAATAGTCTTATGTAAATGACAAACGCCAGTGTAGATAATGGACATTTCGCATGCCCCACGGTTGCACTATATAGACCTCCTCCGTAAGATGCCCATTGAGAAAGGCATTGTTAACATCAAGTTAGCGAATTCCCTACTTGCGATTGAGTGCAATGCTAAGCACAGACGGTGATGGGATATATCACAGGACTGAAAGTCTCATAAAAATCAATGCTGACTATTGGTGAGCATGAGGCTAGCTTTATGCAGTCTGATAATGTCGTGAGATTTTGTTTGATCTGAAACACATTTGTTGCCCACTACATTTGCCCAGATCTCGAAGCCCGGAATCAGTCTTATTCGAATGAGAGCATCATATTCTTCCTGCATCACCTAAACCCACTTGGGATCCTAAAGGGCTCAAGCGATAGTGCAAGGTTCAGTGACAAGTGGAATGAGGGTGGTGAGGCCATATTTCAGGTTGGGTTTGAGGATGACATTTTTAGAGTGGGTTTGCATGGGATGAAGGTTAAGTGGGGGAGAGGGAGAGGGACTAGGTGAGGGTGGGAAGGGGGCCAAACCTAACATGCCAGCAGATGGAGAAGGTCGTTGGAATGGTGTAGGAGGGTCGGGGATGCCGATCGACGGGAGGACAGGTGGGGTGTTAGTGATGAAGGGTGGTCGGTGAGCTCGGCGGTATCGGTGGGAGGCGGCTCGGGGGAGGGACCCAGGTGAGGGGTGCTTATGAAGGGAGCAGTTCAAGTGAGCTCGACAATATGAGAAGGGGAGAAGTAGCTCAATAGGAGGACAGGTAGGGTGTTGGTGATGAAGGGAGCAGTTCGAGTGAGGTCGGCAGTATAGGTAGGGGAAAGGTAGCTCGGCGGAAGGACGGGTGAGGTGTTGGTGATGAAGGGAGCAGTTTAGGTGAGCTCGACAATATGGGTAGGGGGGAAGGAGGGTAGAGCCGGATAGTCACACAAGGGGAACGATGAAGCGAGGAGTTTGGAGGTTGTGTTTATTACTTGTGTGGTGGAGGTAGAGGGAGACGTGAACGGGAATACATTTTCCACAAGCGTGACATGGCGGAATAGCAGATTTTTGAGGTAAGGTGAAGCAGAGAAAGAGCACTTTGAATGAGAGTAGCAAGAAAAACACAAAAGTTGGATTTGGGATCAAGTTTTTGGGAAGAATATGGATGCAAACAACCGAAGACACGTGGTTTGGACGAGTCAAGAGCTTTGTTGAATAACTTTTCAAATGAGGACCCAAGGGATCGACTAACTTTAGGCATTACATTCATTAAAATGAACCCAAGTAGAAAATGCATACGGCCAGAAGGTGAGAGGGATGGATGCATGATGCATTAGAGTGAGACCTATTTCGATAATGTGGCGATGTTGGCATTCAGAATACCCATTATGTTCAAGAGTGTGGGGAGGTGTAATGAGATAGGTTATACCATGGATCGCGAGAAAGGATCAAAGGGTTAAAATTCTCCCCTATTATCTATGTAAAGTGTTTTAATAGCGGTGGTAAAATAGTTTTCAACAAGTTGCCTGAAGGCAACAAAGTTAGAATAAACATCCAATTTTCGATGAAACGGGAAAAGCCAGATATACTTGGTGTAGTGGTCAACAAAAATAACATAGTAGTTAAAACCATCAGAAGATGAGACAGGTGAGGTCCAAACATAAAAAAAAAAAAAAATGGCATCAAGAGGAAAGGAAAAGTAATGCTTGATTTTGCAATAGGCGCTTGTGGCTTTTATTAATATTCGGGAAAGGAACAAGAAAATGAGCATAAATGGTCCTTGGGAGGAAGCTAAATCTAAAATTTGCGAAAAATATGTAAGACGGATGGCTAGACGACTATGCCACATGGAATGCGGCAGGACCCGAATTTAAGAAGACAAGTAGGGTGGAAGGCAGAAGGAGGGACTAACCGACCCCGATGGTATAGCATACCCAAAGCCACTATGAGTTTATAATATGTTTAGAATTTATAAAATAGAATAAATTGTATTTTGTCGGCTTTTAAATTGCTAAAAATGATTAAAAAAAATGATGAAACCCGAAAATTATACAAGGGACAAGGTTAATTTGGTAAAAATGTCAAAATAAGGACCTAAGGGTCATAAATGAAGAAGTGTATATGCCAAAATGAAATTTGATGAAATGAAGTATAAATGAAGAAATGAAGCCTAAAATGCAAAAATGGGGAAAAAAAAAGAATTAATGTGTAAAATTTGAGCACTTGGCCTTATTAAGGTTGAGTGTTAAGACAGGTGGTCTTTAGAATGAAGAGTCTCTCATTTTAAGCATTTACGTTTTGGAAAAGCTAGGGAAAATCCGGTTGAGAGAAGAGAGAGATGAGTGGGTGATTTTGCTCCATGAAACCAGGAGTTTAAGTGATCAAGAAGAAGAAAGAAGAGAAAAAAAGAGATTTAAGGTAAGAGACTAACCCTAACTTTCCTTAATGTTGTGTTTGGGTTTAGAAAGAACCCTAAGTTGGTATAAAAATGATGTTGATTGGTTTGTTTCAGTTTTGGGGGTTGCTCTAAGTTTTTATATGATTGTTTGGATGGAGTGTGAGAATTTTGTATAAAGAAATGTTGGGTTTTTAGGGAGATCTTTGTGAAATTTTCCAAAACCCGTGTTTTTGTTTTAGCCATAACATGGCCATCACTCATCAAATTGATTGATTCAAATTTAAAAGTAAACTAGACTTCTAGAAAAACAAATCACCTGAAATAAGTGTATCAATTTAGACTTTATTAGACAGAAATTCGTCGAAAGTGAGACTCTACATTTTTTGGTCGGTCGGTTTTAGTTCGATTATAGTTTGGGTGTTTCGGAACAGTTTTGGTATTTAGGCTATAAGTTGAGTTTCACTCATCCAAATTGAGTGATTTAAATTTATGAGTAAACTAGACTTCTAGGAGAACAAATCGTCTTGAAGTAAGTGTATCCAAATTTGGACCTCGTTAGACCTAGAAATTCATCAAAATGAGGCTCTGTTTTCGAGTCAATTCTAGTTCAGTTTTGATACAGTTTTTGTGTTTCAGAATAGTTTTGGTGTTTCGGAACAGTTTTGGTATTTAGGCCATAAGTTGAGTCTCACTCATCCAAATCGAGTGATTCCAATTTTTTGGTAAACTAGATTTCTAAGAGAACAAATTTACCTGAAATAAGTGTATTCAAATTTATACCTCATTAGACCCAAAAATTCGTCTAAATGGAGCCCTATTTTGGGGAAAATTCTGGTTATGTGTTGAAAATAGAATAGTCCCGGATGTTTAGGACATATCTGGAGCTTCGGTGCTCCGAATTGGATGATTCCAATTTATGAATAAAATAGATTTATAGAGGAACAATGGACTTGAAGAAAGTTGGGTAAAATATAGTAATTTGTTCCCATAAAGTTTAAAGGAAGGTGTGTTGGATGAAAATAACCTAACTAGAAACCTAAATAAGCTAGGCGATATTGTTCTCTAATTGTGATGGATTAGGGTTGGCGACGAGAAAAACCCGAATTGAAGTCGAGATTCAGAGGATGAAAATGTCGAAGTCACGTGACCTTTTTAGTTCGTTCTGTTTCTTCTATTCTTATTTCAAGTATCAAAATTGTTGTCACGATTATTGGTGATTTTCAATAAAGCGCATATTGATTTATTTTTAAGTGATTTGAAAATTGATTATGAAATGATTGCCATGAAAAAAAATTGCATGGTATTGAAATGTGCTATTTTAGTATAAATGTATACCCTATTGTAAATTTCTACGCGATTTTAATGCCTTTAATAGAATGTTATCCGTTATACTTTCGAGTTAAGGATAGATTGGTAGACGATAAAGGGTCAAACTAGCAATATTGTGGTGAGCGTAATGTAGTGTCACTTAGGTCCGTAGCCCAGTAGACTCATACTATGTTATAAAACCTTTTATACAGGCGCACTTGCCAGAGGCTAGTGAAGGTGATTCAAATTTATCCTATACTGCGAAAACATTAGCTAAATTCGTTTAAGGGTAAAATGATAAGAATATTTGTAAGAAAAACATGATTTGAGTTTTGAATGAGTTATTATTGCATATGAAAGTGCATATTTAGAATGATCAATGAATTGTAAATGAATGCTTATATGAAATGAATATATATATATATATATATATATATATATATGTTTGTGTGTGTGTGTGTGTGTGTGTGTGTGTGTGTATGTGTGTATTGTATTGCATTGATGCATTCAATAAGGTTCAAAGCATTGCTTCGAAAGTCGCATGATTTGTGTTAAAATGAAATGAGAGAAGCGTATAGATGCTTAACACCCGAAATATACCTGGTGTTTTTCAACATGTTTAGGGTATTTTGTAGACATAAATTAAAATTTTCGTAAATTTAATTCGAAAATATGGAAAGTTAGAAACCTGAAAATTTTATACAACTAAAGGACAAAATCGTAAATTGTCCAAAAAGGGAGTATTAAAGGCATGGAGTTAATATAATTAGAGGCCCAAAGTATAAATATTAGAGTTGTAATGTAATTAAGGGAAGTTGAGGCTTAAAGCTAAATAATTAAAGCCTTTATTATAAGAAGTTGGGAGACCAAAAATGCATTTTTGTCACCAAACAAGAAAACTACGGGAAAGGAGGAGGAAAAGGAAGGAGAAAGAAGAGAGAAAGAAGAAAGAAGAAGGAGGAGCAAATCAGGTATGGATGCTTGACTTTTGGTATGGAGCTATGTAGATGTTTGGATTAAATTCTCATGTTTTATGTGAAGGTTCATGCAATTGGTTGGTTAGGAGCTTGCCCAAACCTAGAGTTGTTAGGATTACATCTTAACTAAAGGTTTCTTGAAAGTAGGGTTGCTAAAATTCTAAATAGAACAAGGTGGTATGAAATCCTCATTTTGAGGAGGATTCATGGTAATTGTGTTAGGGTTTACAACAAACTCTACATAACCTTTATAATTGGTTTATGTATGGTTATAACCCATGATATAGTTGTTTTAGGAGAGTCGCGATAGGTTTTGATCTATGGATGAATGGCATGAAAAATGGGAGAGAAAATACCCATTAAGGCAATTTCGGGTGAATTGTCTGGTCTGATTTGAGCTTGTACGGGTGATGCGCTTCGGTACTCGGCCTCTGATTGGCGCCGGTACTCCTGGTAGTGCTTTCCGGCACTCTGATTAGTGCCCGGTACTCTGTTACGCACATTAAGTCTTTCACGGCCTCTGTCTGATGATCTTCACGGCACTCTGTCTCTTCCCAAGTGCTATGGCACTCCTGCAATAGGTTAAGTGCTACGACACTCTGTCAGGTTAAGTGCTACGGCACCTCTGTCACGATTAGTGCTCTGACACTCTGTTCGATGTCGGCAAAATGCTGCTTTCACAGCATACATGCTATATAGTATCTTCGGATACTTATTATCCGGTCATCTTACACTTTTATTAGCGGTCTAGGTATTCCCATAATTATATGATATGCTGAATAATGAATAAGAGAGGACATGAAGGTGTATCGTTACGATCTGTAATACCTACGGGTATTTGAAAATGAGTAAGCTCACGTAACTCCTACAGGGAGACTGAATAAATAAGTCTGTAATACGATTATAAATTAGTAGGCCCCTACGGATACTTCGATACAATGAACTTGTGTAATTACCCTACGGGTACTTTTATATAAGAATAAGCATAAGTAATTGTATAAACCATGAGATGAATGCATGTAATTTTAAATTATCGTATTGTTATATACTTATTATAGCTGTGTACATATAATATATATGTTTCCTTTCAAGGCGTAAAGCTTATGCGGGTTGTCAGGTGTGTAGGTACGAGAAGACGTCAGAGAACTTCCATTCTTCGGGACCAACACACGAGTAGGGGTTCATCCTTTATGGGTCCAGCATACGATCGATAATTGTAAATGTATAGTTTTGAATATGTAATGGGACTGATCTTGTATATGTGTCTTGTAAACACCACTACGATTGGTAGTGTTATTTGGACTTTTGTATATGATGTTGATATATTATAAGACTTGGATATACCAATGTCTAATTAAGCGAATTAAAGAATCCCGAGTATATGTTCTCGGCGTCCGGAAGCGGTTGGATCCGCAGTCGGGTCGGGCCGGGAAACGGGGTGTGACAATAGAACCATTAAGCATGAAAATGCTTAGCATGTTGTGTTTTATCATCGCGTGGATATTGAGTGAACAAGTTCAAAAGCAAAGAGCGCTAGTGAAAACCTGAGTCATCGTCAAAACCGCCTGAGATAAGTAAAGCTAGACCATGCATACATGAAGCCCCATGATCGCTTTTTGATACTTTTTGTATTAAAACTATGTTGTGAAAATTGAACTCTAGTAATTTGTAAGTGTTTTTTATTTTTAAAATTGCTTATAATGTCGTAATGTATAAAGGTGGGAAATGGAGCAAATTGGCATATAATGTCATATTGAGTGAAAATGTGTCTTGAGAACAAAAGATGGGTCCCCTTTTAGTTAACGTGATATATACGTATATATTTTCATAAGGATGATTATCCTTTACAAATGAGTATTTGAAATGTGTTTTATTGAGAAAATGAATTGTATTTGAATTCGTAAAAGAGAGGACCGTGTCCCGGATTCGGTTCGTACTCCGGGTTGGGTTGAGTACGGGGCATAAGCTTCTCACAGTAATAGACACCTTTTCTACGCTGTCTGCGAACCAGAGTGACCTCAGTGTGATGATCCTACACCTAAAAGAAAGAGTAAAAAAACAAGATATTAATAGGGTTATCGGCACAAAGGGCAGAGATCAAAATGAGGTTTTTAGACATTGTAGGCACATGTAACACATTGATAAATAGTAAAAGGGTAGGGAGAGGGGTAAGGGTAAATGAGCCAATGTGAGCTATAGATAAACATGTACCATCACCAATAAGAGCATGGTCAGAGGCGGTGTACGGCTCATGAAGGGCGAAGGTAGGAAGATCCGTGGGTCACATGGTGAGAGGCGCTCAAATCAACGACCTAATCTGAAGATTTATCAGGGTTGGAGTAATGGACTATAGTGTGGGCATAGGGTGTAGTGAAGGTCAGGCGTAGAGCTTGGGTGGCGGTAGAAGGGGTTAACGAGGATGGATGAATAGCCGCCTTGTCGAGGGCGAGTGCGATATACCTAGAGATTGACAGCGCTGAGGTGGTGACTATGCCCGAATTTGGGTCGATTGGAATTTGGATGCTAAGGAGACAATAGAGGAGGAGCTAGTCGGTATTGCAGGGGGGTGTCAGGTAAGGGCCATGACTGTTGAGATCAACCATGGTGTTGTACCTGTGGTTGTTCGTGCTTGATGTGATAAATAACCAAGACATTAAGTAAGCGATGGAGCTAGGTAGTCTTAGAAGGAACCAAAATTTTCATTTTGGGCCTCGTAACTAAGTAGTTGCTCAAACAATTCCTCAAAAGTAACTAGAGTTGCCCAAGCTTGTAGGGCATGAGATATGTTTGAGTAGGCCGGGCCAAGGCGGTTCAAGACATGGATGGAGAGCTCATCAAAATCAATTGAGACATTTATAAGGGCAAGAGAGTCAATATTGTGTTTGACATCTTGCATATATTCGAGAATAATCTGATTACCTTGTTGAGGATTGGCAAGATTTTGGTGATGGGTCATGATCTGTCTGCGCGAAGGAGAGGGCATAAGTGCTTTTTAGAGTAGTAATGCGATGCGAGAAGTGGTGGTTGTGAGGACCCCCTTCCTAGTGACGGGGAAATTTATCCGGCAACTCCATGATAACCTCCAGTAAAGCTTGCTTTCATTGACAGAGATTCTGATGAAGCTAAAGCGTTAAAGCGCTGGCTTGTCTTTGGAAGCGTGGGTTATAAAAATTTTCACTTTTCCTATCAAATCACACCTTTAGATTTAATCGACATACTTATTGCCACGGTGGTGAGCCAAAATACAAAAATCACTGTATATAAAAAAATACACTCCCAATATTTTCAAAAATCCATTCGATCATAAGGACTCACGGTCCTCATCGAAAATATAAGATAAGAATCGATCAACATAATTTCATACGCCTTTGTTTTTCTCAAAACCATGCATGCATATTTTACAAAAGATATTTACATATACAAAATGTCACATTTAACTTTTACTCTTTTACTTTGCTTATCTCATATATATAATCACAACACACGTCTGGGATGAGGATCTGGAAAGGTTTTTATTCCTTTACACTGAAAAATTATTTAAAAGCAGAAAAGCGTAGAGACAAACAGGCTCGAGTGAGTCTTATAAGTTCTAAATGTTGTTGTCTGCTTTGTATGTCTCCCGATATGAAAATGCATGCAAATGGTTGTAAGAAATTTGTTTATGAGAAGCGAGTTTGCTATAGAAACCATTTACAGCGTATTTGGAAAACTATTTACAACTGTGAAAGCCCATTGAAAACTATTTCTTCTCTTGAAAGCGTGCGGCGCTGCATTCGATTTCGGTGGTGGTTAATATCTGAAGGGTATCTTGGAAATCAAGTACCAACCCTTGTGGCCCATTTAAGTACCTGGGCGTGATGTCGCTGAACCTCAGACACAGCATCGGTAATGAACCTCGGAACATATCGAGTCTAATATGGTGCAGTGAGCCTAGCGGGATCTCTATAAGCATGTGGAACCTCGAGGAACCAAAATGCCGGTGATGGAACCTCGGAACCAACACCTCATCGCCCGTGTACTAAGTCAGTATATTGTATATACCCGAATGTGCGGGGAGGAGGCGACTCACTATATAAATATATACTAGATCTAACCCTCGATTCTTGAGCCGAAGCAATATAGTTAGTCATAATATCCTGTATGCCATGCATGTCAAAATAATATAATTTGGGGCGAGTTTGTGCCATTTAGGGGTTTTGCTAAACCAGACCAAACTGTTTCTTAAATCTTTGAAATCTAGCACCTGTGAGTATAAATTTATATTTTCAAAGCACTTTACAAGCTTGTATGGTGCGACTTTTCGTTTTAGAAAAGGATTTTTTGAGTACTCACCTTTTTCGACTAATTTCTTTCAAATCTTGTCCAAGCACTCTAAATTCTCGTCGGATGCTCAATCGCTACATAATGCATACAAAGTACGAAAATGCCCTCGATTCAGCGATTTAGCAATCGTCATGCGCGGGGCTTTCAAAGCGACTATATCGAGCGAACCCGATTCTAACAAAACTTTACGTTCTCCCATTACGATAAGGACATCGATAATATGATACTAAAATTGACCAAAATGTCCATACACATTAAATGCCCCATAAAAACTATATGTTTTAACTGACTTTTGACTCAAGGACTTTCCATAGAGTCTAAAGCACCGAAAATATTTACGAAAATTACATGCACTTGTCAGGCTACACTCTAAACTTTCAACTCAAGTCAGAAACGGTCAGAAATTGACCGAGATTTGTCAGAACACAGTCCCAAAAATTCTAAAAATTCTAGCTTCGGTCACAAGAATTTTGGGATGAAGTTCTGACGCTATGATCTCTAGAAAATTTCAAGTCATTACATAGCATTTAGGCTAAAATAAGCTGATAGGAAAAATTACCTTTTAGGTTGGTAGGAAATGCTAAACTTTTAATCTGCAGCGTAGCTCTCGTCGCGTGGTAGAAACACTAGTAATACCATTCGAATAATCTACGGTCCGATTTAAAGTAACTCGAGAAGAGCAGAAGAAAACAAATTATAAAAAATCTCTCTCTCCTCCTTCCTACACTCTCTGTCCGTCCCTACCTCCTTTTGACTTTATCCTTTTTGATTTTTTTTCTTTAATTATTATTATTATTATTTGGATAAATATTTATTCTGCTGTCGAGATTAATTTACATAAAAAAATTATTTAACTGATTCGGCTTTATTGTAAGTGAACTTAAATGTCATTCGACCAGAGATTTTTGTAAAAATCTACGTCACTTGAAATCGTGACATTATCATCCAGGAAAATCATTAAAATATTCGTATCTGCATGGTGTGAAATTTTTACGGAGTGCTTTATATTTCGCGAGATAGTTACTTGGCGTGGTCGGTTCGTCATCTGAATCTGAAATTTACAGAACTACCGAACCATTATGTTAATTTATTATTATTATTATCCTTTTAAAATTCCATAATTAGATTCCTCTCCAACTCCTTAATTGCAAAATCTGCGGTCTTTGAAAGCTTATAATTCACCCTTAAAATAAGCTTTGAGAATTACATTATGGCTAAAATAATTAAGGAAGCCCTTGGTGCACATACGATTACACATACCGTACACCCTCTCGGGACGGGCGTTACAAATCCTCCCTCCTTTAGAACATTTCGTCCTCGAAATGAACAAAACTAATATAAAGAGGATACCTTAATCACGAAAACAAGCGGGGATATTAATTTGCGCATGCGAGCCTCGGCGCCCATGTAGCCTCTTTAATCCCATGATTCCCCATAAAAATTTGATTAAGCGAGATGGCTTCTTATTCCACAAAATGCTCTGCGGGATCTACTATACGCATTGTTTGCTCCTTATAAGTCAAATTATGCTTTTAGTTACTTGGGCGTCTACGAGTACATGGGGGATGCGGAATGTATTTCTTGAACATGGATACATAAACACATTATGAACCTTAGACGACTACGGAGGAAGGTATAATCCCATATGCTGCGGTCCCGCTCGCAATAATCTCATATGGCCTATGTCTGGGCCTGTTCCCGTCTTCCAAATCTGAGGACACCTTTCCAAGGGAAACTTTGAGGAAGACCCTATCGCCTGTAAACTGTGAGTCCTACGGTTTGTCGCATAACTTTTTGTACGTCTTTGGCTATCTTGAGTGCAGTCTCAGGATGATGGATCTTATCTAAGGTAATGCATTGCTAACTCTTGGGCTGCTCCCGGTCTCCTTTCCTCTGCTTCATCCCGGCGCCCCCAGGTACGACACTTCACGGCCATATACAATGCTTCAAATGGAGCCATGCCTATACTGGATTGATAACTGTTGTTGTAGGCGAACTCCATCAGAGATAAATGCGTATCCCAGCTTCCCTTAAACTTCACGCATGCTCTAAGAATATCCTCTAGCGTATGAATAGTTCTCTCTGACTAACCATCAATCTGAGGATGGAAAGATTTGTGCTAAAGGATTCTGTCGAGTCCCCATGGCATCTTATGGCGGACGAAATGCGGATGTGAATATGGGGTCTCGATGCGAGACTATCGATATAGGAACACCATGTAATCCTAACTATCTCCTCCATATAATTGGGCGACTTGTCCAATGGTCATCATTACTAAGCGGGAGAAAATGCGGCTGATTTCGTTAGTATATCCACTATCACCCATATGGCATCGTGTTGTCTCCGAGTTCTCGGAAGCCCAGTAACAAAATCCATAGTGATCTTATCCCACTTCCATACAGGAATCGGAAGGGGCTATATCTTTCCTGCGGGCTTCTGGTGCTCTGCCTTTACCTGCTGATAGGTTAGGCATGCGGATCACAATCTTGCAATTTCCTTTTCATGCCCTTCCACCAATAATGCTCCCTCGGTATGATACATCTTAGTCTTACCGAGATTATGGCATATCTTGAAGAGTGAGCCTCTTCCATGATTTCCCTTTTTAGTTCACGATTTCGGGTACATACATTCGACTCCTCTAGCTATTACGCCATCGTCTCGTCTGGAACTCGGTTTCCTACCACCCTTAATCTACGCCCTCAACAATCATCTCTGAAATTTGCTTCTGACCTTCCTTGATCTGATCCACGAGAAGAAGGGCGAACATAAAATAATCTTAAGCCAGTGTCTGTATTAGCTACACCTGGCTGAACTCCCAAAGATCTCAACTCTATCAACAATGGGAGATATCTGTCTGCAGGATAAGCATAGAGACCTCGGTTTACGGCTTAAGGCAATGACCACTTTACATTGGCCTTCCCGGATGAGTACTCTATCGTGCGATCATAATCCTTAATCAACTCGACCACCGTGTGCCTTAAGTTAGCTCTTTACGAGTAAGATATGTGATATATGATCGGTGAATATCGACGAGGAACACCGTATGAGTAATGTCTCGGATCTTTAGAGCGAAAACCGTGCGCTAGTTCTAAATCATGGGTCGGAGTAGTTACGCGTGCGTCTTTACCTTCTTGGGAAGCATAGCTATCACTCTGCCATCCTGCATCAAAACACACCCTAACCCTTTTTCAATAGATTGGTCAATGGGGTTGCTATCTTCGAAAATCCCTCAACAAATTTCCTGTAATAACCTGCCAATCCAAGGAAACTGAAAACTTCAGAAACATTCATAGGCGGCTTCCAGTTCAGTATAGCTTCAATCTTGCGAGATCCACACTGTACCTTCTGCTTAGAAATGACACTTGGCCCAAGAAAGCTACTTTGTCCAACCAAAGCGCACTTACTAAACTTAGCGTATAAGCGCTCTGCAGAATCTGCGTGCGTAGGAGTGCTGCATGTTCCTCTGGATTGCCTGAGTACACTAGAATGTCATCAATGAATACGATCACAAACTTATACTCTGTTCATAAAATCCATGAACGCAGCTAGGGCATTAGTGTAACACCCCGAAATATACCCTAGTTGTTTTCAACATGTTTAGGGTATTTTGTAGGCATAAATTAAAATTTTCGTAAATTAAATGCGAAAAATGGAAAAGTTAGAAACCCGAAAATTGTACAAGACTTAAGGACAAAAACGTAATTTGTCCAAAAAGGGGCATCAAAGACATGGATTAATAAGATTAGAGGCTAAAATACAATTATGGGAAATTAGAATACAAATAGTCAAAAGTGGAAGGACTAAAAGCTAAATAACCAAAAACCTTCACTATAAATAGAGGAGGAGACAAAAAATAATTCATTTTTGGTCTCCAAACAAGGCTTAGGAGAAGAAGAGGAAGAAGGAGAGAGATCAAGCCAAGGTATGGATTCTTGTATGGATACATGACTTTGGTATGATTTTTGTACATGAATTACTTGGGTATGAGTGCTAGGGTTTCCTTGAAAGATTAAGTGTAGTTCCCTTTTCTAGGGTTTTGTTAGGAACACATCCTAACTCTAGAATTAAGGGAAGTTTGGTTGAAAATCTAGTTAGTCATGGTAAATATGGAATCTTTACAATTCAAGGTTTGGTAGAATTGGGTGAACTTGGGTGAATCCTTGGATTCTTTGACCCTAATTAAAAGTAATTGTGGAGTTGTTTAGAGGATTTCTTGTTGATTTTTGATGAGGAGAAATAGAAAATTATGGAAGAAAAGTGCATGAAAATGGTGACATCACCATTTAGACAAATTCGAGAGACACAATAAGGTACACCTTTGAACCTATCTTAGAGTGCAATGGGTGATCACGTCTGTCGCTATGTTCAAATTAAGAGCTGAAGCACATCTGGTCACGACCTATCGAAGCAGAACTGTCTTTGTGGGTTAGGCTATGCCGGTATAGGTGGTCCCTACATTTTGTTTTCTTTGTTTGCGTATTTAAGCTAAAATACATTCGGAAGTATGAAAGGATGAAATTAAGTGAGAAATGTACGTACCTCGCCGTAGGCGAAAGCGATCAGAACCAAGTTTATGCCCCGATGATACGATGGGAACTACGAATACATATAATAGTAGATTAACCCAAGACCGGTGTTAAATGACCTGACACTTCTATTTCTAATTGGGTGCTCAGGCGCTCCTGTTAGTCTTAGGCACTCCTATCTGATTAGTACTTGATTACTCTTGATTAGTACTA